>JASDQU010244429.1:105309-115455 GCA_032191745.1 Picea mariana
GTGCAGTTGGCAGTTTGATGTATGCAATGGTTTGTACTAGATCGGACATTGCACATGTAGTGGGAGTTTTGAGCAGGTATATGTCAAAACCAGGGAAGGAGCATTGGACAATAGTAAAAAGGGTTTTCAGGTATTTGCGTGGCACTGCTAGCTATGGATTGTGCTACAAAGGAAGATTGGGATTGGACAAAGTGGTCGATATACATGGCTTTGTGGATGCATATTGGGTTGGATATTTGAATCGTAGGATATCTACAAGCGGGTATGTGTTTAACCTATTTGGAGGAGCAATAAGTTGGATGAGCAAAAGACAAGTTGTAGTGGCACTTTCAACTACAGAATCTGAATACATGGCAGCCATTCATGCAAGTAAGGAAGCAGTATGGTTACAAAGATTGTGGTCAGATATTGGGTTGGTACAACAAGCTATAAGGATAAAGTGTGACCGTTAGAGTGCAATTTTTCTGGCGAAGAACCCTACTTATCATTCAAAGACAAAGCACATTGATGTTCAATATCACTTTGTGAGAGACATGATTGAAGAAAAGAAAGTATCACTGATGAAGGTGGACACTTTGAAGAATGTCGCAGACTCATTAAAAAAATCTGCGAGCACTGAGAAGCTCTCTTGGTGTAGAGGATCCATGGGCATTGTTGCCCTGGATTTTTGACTATGTAACCATGTAACCCCCTGTATGCAAAGAAAACAACAAGTGGGAGAATGTTGGGTATGTGTTATATTATTTGCACGAGTAGTAGTGTCTAAGCGTATGCGCCGGGTGCGCAGGGGGGTTAGAGGGGGGGTGCAGGGGGGCGGAGCCCCCCGGGCAAGGGTCTGGGGGCAACGCTCTCGAAAAAAAAAATTCTTCCTCAGGAAACGTGACACCTACCTCGGGAAACATGTCATGTATTTAGGTGGTTTTTTCGGCACATGGTTTTTGCCGATGGTTTTCTATTTCTGGTTAAGGAATTAGGGTTTTGGACTAATCTAGGTCATTGGGTTAGGGTTTTGGATGTTGTTGGCTCCTATATGTATATTGTATTGTAAACAATGTAACACAATGAATGAATATAATATATGTTGGTTTTCCCAGTTTTGGTTTCCAGGGGGAAAATCTCTGTGCAATGTTTGTATTTGCCATTGTATCTTTTCTGTTATTTTCTGAATATCTGTTTACAATAGACATTGTACAAGGTTAGAATTTACATCAATCTGTTCACCGCAAAACATGTATATGGCCTCGTGTTCGTTAAGTACATCAACGAACCAATCATCTGTCTTACATGGTGGCATCCACTATATCTGAAGATGTATCACTCTATAACTTTAGATTTGTCACCATCAGTGTAGGCATGGCCTTACAATCCATCATTCTGAATCTCTTTAGAATCTCTACAACATATTTTCCTTGGTTAAGGAAAATTTCACTCGGTCTCTACCATACCTCCAGACTTAAGAAGTAATGCATCATACCTAGGTATTTCATCTAGAACTCGATAGCAAGCTTCCTCTTACTTTCAATGATGAGCTTTTCGTCTGCTATTAGAAATAGGTCATCCACGTACAATAGTAATATCAATGGTCCACCATATACAACCATGAAGTATAGGCTAGAATATGCTTTACGCTTGGTAAATCATAAGCTCATTGGGAAACTTTCAATTCTACCATACCATGCTCTGGGTGCTTGCTTCAATTCGTACAATGATCTCTTCAATCTGCACACATGTGTCTCGAAACCTTGTGGCGTCTCCACATACACTTCCTCTTCTATTACACCATTTAGAAAATATGGCTTCACATCCATCTGGTGTACCTTCCACTTCATCACTACAGCTATAGCAAGTATAGTTCTAATCGAAGTGTATCTTGCTACAGAAGGAAATGTCTCCTCATAATCTATTCCTTCTTTATGGTAGAAATCAGGCGCCATGAACATTTCCTTGTATTTATCGATACTTCCATATGTTGAATTCTTTGTCTTGTAAATACACTTGGAACTTACCATTGTCTTCTATTTCAATCTCAGAACCACATCTCAAACATGATTCTTTACAATGGATTGGTACTCTTCAATCGTTGCATCCTTCCATTCTTTCATCTCTACAGCCTCTTCATAACTGGTAGGCTCAACATCAATAATGTCACTCAACAATGCCACGTAACTAGAGTATGGTCATGGTCTCTTGCTTTCAATTAAGGATCCATCTGGTACACCATACTTCTCTGCATCCTAAGTAATTTCTTGATCACAAGCCAGTCTTCTCTTCTTAGTATTCATATATCATGATGAATCTGCAGGTCTCTGTGGTTCTTCCATATCATGATCTTCTAGTACAACATCATCACTTGCATCTATATCTGTAACTCTAGGAGCTTTAGGTTCCTCATCATGAATCTCCTCTAAATGAGTTTGTATCAATCTACTAAAATTTTCATCCTCAACGAAGGTGACATCTCCGCTAGTCTCAATCTGTTGGTGACCAGAGATGTAAACTATGTATGCCTTCGATGTATCACTGTATCCAACAAATATGGCCTTCTTCCTGAACGGTCCAACTTCGACCTATTGTCCTTGGGGACATGCACATACACTGGAAAACCAAATATCCTCATATGGTTGACCTCTGGATTTTCTCCTGTAAACATTTCTTCTGGTGTCTTGTTCCCTAGTACACGATGGGGAATTCTGTTATGCACATATACTGCAGTCCTAGCTGCTTCTTCCCTCATATGCATCGGTAAGTATCGATCATGAATCATGGAATTTACTACTTCCATGATTGTACGATTCTTTCTTTCTGCCACACCATTCTGATGAGTATTGTAGGAAGTAGAGAGCTCCCTCTTAATACTAAATTCTTTACAGAATGCCTTGAATTCATCTGATGTGAATTCTCCTCCATTATCTGACCTCAAGATCTTTATTTTCATTTCAGATAGGTTTTCAACAAGTGCCTTGAATTATTTAAACTTGTTGAATACTTCACTTTTATCTTTCAAAAAGTAAATCCAAGTTTTACATGAGAAATCATCAATAAATGAAACATATTATACATACTCGCTAAGTGAAGTGGTTGACATTGGTCCACACACATCTGAATGTATGATTTCCAAGGCTCCTTTGGATTTGTTGTCACTTCTTGGAAATGGTTTCTTCATGTGCTTTCCTTGTGCGCATCCCTTGCATATGCCTTCATGATTGACTTGGATTTCAGGCAAACTTGTCACCATCTTGCTCATGATCAGTAGGGCTTTGTAATGTATGTGAGAAAAAATTCTATGCCATAGCTCACTTGGAGTGACTGTAGTGTGTACTAATGTTGAAATTGAATGTCCCTTTAACTTGTATAGACCTCCTTCTTCAACACCAATCACTACAACATCATCAATAGATTTTACTTTTGGCCACATGAGAACTTCACCATCAATGAAAGCAACTATGAATCCTTTGTCATCCAAAGCTGAGATAGAAAGGAGATTCTTCTTCAAACTAGGTAAATTTAAAAAATACTTCATCTTCATAGGTTTTTCGGAGTCTAATTTTTAGAATGCTTCTCCTACTCCTTTAATGGGATACTGATAGTCATCACTGAGCTTCACCTTGTGAGGTGAATCCTTCTAAACTAATTCTGAGAAAGAATCCTTGTAGCTTGTCATGTTCTTAGAAGCATCACTATCAATAAGCCATTTGTCACTTCCAAGAGTGATTGTACCTTTAAGAGCTTATATCAATACATATTATTCTCTTGAGTCTTCTTATTTGGTTCTCTCTTGATCAGGTTCATCATATTCTATGGAATGAGCATGATGTATTTTATACTTTCCTTTTCCAACCTGACCTTTAGAGTTGGGACAATTTATTGCAATTTGTCCCATCTTATGACAGATGTAGCATCTGTAATTTGAGAAATCCTTCTTAAAATTTTGAGTCTTTTGTAATCCATGAGGTTTCTTATGTGAGTGAACTTCCTTCTTTCTCTTTCCTTTTTCCTCATGAGCTATTAGGGCTTGATTTTTTTCATCACTTAGTTTCTTTTCTATTATTGCCAATCTAGATTCTTCCAGAGTGCAATCCTCCCATAGTCTGCTAAACTTTGTTATCCTTCTTCTCAAACATATTCCATGAATGAATGATTCCCAAGATTCGGGGAGACCATTCAAGGTAGTCATTACTAATTCAGCTTCTTCGATTGAATATCCAATGGCTTCAAGTTTTTCTTTAATTTGAGAAACCCTTGTGAAGTAGGAATGGATAGTTTATGAACTTTGCATCTTGACATTCTTGAGTTGTGTCCTCAAAGTCAGCTTCTAGTCGATATTCTTTCCTTCATATAAACAGGATAAGGCATCAAACATTTGCTTGGGAGTTGTTAATGATGAGACATGAGGAATCAACTGATCCTTGATAGAATCAACAATGATTCTCTTTTCCTTAACTAGGTTATTTTTGTGCTTTTCATTGGCCTCATCTTCGTCTAGTTCTGGAACTTCTTCTTTGATGAAATCTTCTAGGTCATTCTCTTCTAGAATGAGCATCACTCTATACTTCCATGCTCTGAAGTTATCAACACCCTCAATCTTATCATCAAGCTTGGTACTAGGTGCCATGTTGTCCTTGAACGGTAACATAATAAGAAAAATGAAAAAAATCAAGGAAAGATTGTGAACTTACTAGAGAGTGTGTTATGCCAAGGTGAATTGCTCTAGCTTCAATCTGTAGCTATCAAGACGTCTTGAGCTAGGGTTTATTAGGAAACCCTAATTTTTCAAAATGTGAAATTTGGAGTTTTGCTTCAAGGGAAAGATGCACCCTCCTTGGGCGATCTCCTTGGTAGCTTTAATTTAACCAGCGTCCTCTAAAAAGTGGGAGAGATCACCTTCTAGGGTTTTGTGCAGTTGTTGGTAGTTGCAGTTTTCAAATCTTCATCAAACTGAAAATATAAACCTAAGGAAATATGTGCTAGGGTTAGGAGAGTCTTCCTATGGTCTTGGTTTCCCCAGCGAGTCCTTCTATACTGTTAAAATGGCTTCTTTTAGGCCTGCTCTAATACCATGTTAAAATTTCTCTTAATTAGTTAAGTGTATTTAGTATTCTTTAACTTTAATCTATTAAAACAATAATTGCATGCATAAGTATCACAGAAAGAAAGAAATCCATAGTATACATAATATTCATCCTGGGAAACCCTCGTGGGGGAGAAAACTCAGCAAAACTTCTTCAATAGAGATTCTTCAATAAGTACAATTTCTCTCTCAAGAGATATCTCACCGAAAAGAAGATAAACCAGAAACCCTAACCAGAATAGGGTAGTGCACCACTAGACCAAGATAGTCCTTCAACAGATAACCAAAACCCTTCACCAGAAAACACTTTCTCTGTAGGTGTGTCTCTTCCTCATACTTGCACACTTTTACTTGTGTGAGAGAGCTTGTTGTGTGTGTTATTCAAGTGAGGTGCCTAGCCTCTTATAAATACAATTTGAGCCACCCAGAAATAGGTCAGGCCCGACTTGTACACTTTACCCTTTCTATTTTAAAATTGACTTTTGCCAAGGCACAACAAGGTCGACTTTTAACAAGGCACAATAGGGTCAAATTTATAAATATAACATAATATTATTCTTTAAGGTTTTGTCTTGGTATATTACAATATGATACAATAAGAATATCTTTCGAAGCTACTCAAACTTCAACACTCCCTCTTAACAAGGAAGGTATTCTTCTAGCACGATGATCATGACTGCTTCTGTCTTCTATATACTTGACCATTGACTTGTTGAATTTCTACGAATCTATATTGAAGAAGTTTTGTAACCACATCATGATTCCAAAGTCTCATCATCCATCCGAGATTTATGTCATCATGGGGCTTTAACTTGACAACTCACACATAATCTGGCATCTAGTTCATACAGAACTAGTAACTCGTCAGTTCACACGGAATCTGACATCTAGTTCATAAAGAACTAATAACTCGTCAGCTCACACAAAACCTGACATCTAGTTCATAAATAACTTTTAACTCACCATCTCACACAGAATCTGGCATCTAGTTCATAAAGAACTAGTAACTCGTCAACTCACACAGAATCTAACATCTAGCTCATAAAGAACTAGTAACCTTTGTTTGGCACACCAAGCAACTGGTCCACAATGACCAAGCATATAATCACAAGGATTAGACGATGTAGTGTGCACACACTAACCATCCATCCAAAATATAGGAAACACCTCCAACCACACAGGTTGGCCCACCAGCTTGAAAACCTGGGTAACTAGCCAGTCCCGAAGGCTTGGCATCTACTGAACTTGTGCGAGATCATGTTGACTGTACCCACTACTACATGTTGATGTTGCTGCCCTGGAATCACATATGTAACTCATCACTCCCTCTTACTAGGGAATTCCTTCTAGACCACACCAAGCTTGTCTCTGAAGTACACAAACTTCACTCTCGATAGAGGCTTGGTCAACACGTCTGCTATCTACTCATTTACAGTGACATACTAGAGCTTCAATGCTCCCTTTTGTACCATATATCTGATGTAATGGTACCTGATATCAATATGCTTGGACTTGTAATGAAACATTGGGTTCTATGACAACCTCACACAAATCTAGTTGTCACAACATATACAAGTTGCCTCTAACTCGAGATCAAACAATCATGTAAGCAGCTTCTAAAGACACACTTATGTGTCGCTAGATGAACACACTGCTATATATGCTTCTTCAGTCGTATTGAGCACCACACTCATCTGCTTCATGTTAAACCATGAGATCATAGTTGATCACAAACTAAAGCAACATCTAGATGTACTCTTATGATCTGCAACACTACCGACCCAAACTAAATTAGAAAAGCCTTGCGGGATTATCTCACGATCTGAAGCATATCTGAGTCCAGAATCAATTATACCTTTCAGGTACCCCATCACATGTTTTTTTGCAACCAAGTGAACACTTCTCAGCTCCACCATATACTGACTCAATGTGTTCACCACAAAACATATATTTGGACTTGTGTTCATTAAGTACATCAACAAACCAATCATATGTCTATACATGGTGGCATTCATTGTCTCTGAAGATGTATCACTCAATAACTTCATATTTGTCACCATTGGTGTAGGCATGGCCTTACAATCCATCATTCTGAATCTCTTTAGAATCTCTACAACATATTTTTCTTGGTTAAGGAAAATCTCACTCGGTCTTTGCCATACCTCCAAACCTAATAAGTAATGCATCATACCCATGTCTTTCATCTCGAACTCTGTAGCAAGATTCCTCTTACTTTCAGTGATGAACTTCTCATTTCCTGTTAGAAATAGGTCATCCACATACAATAGTAATATCAATGTTCCACTATATACAACCTTGAAGTACATGTTGGAATCTTCTTTACTCTTGGTAAATCCCAAGCTCATGAGGAAACTATCAATTCTACCATACCATTCCCTGGGTGCTTTCTTCAATTCGTACAAGGCTTTCTTTAATTTGCACACATGTGTTTGATCCTCATGTGTCTCAAAACCTCGTGGTTTGTCCACATACACTTCCTCTTCTATTACACCATTTAGAAAAGTTGTCTTCACATCCATCTAGTGCAACTTCCACTTCATCACTACAACTATAGTAAGTATATATCTAATCAAAGTGTATCTCGCTACTAGAGAAAATGTCTCCTCATAATCTATTCCTTCTTTCTTAGAGAAACCACGCACCACGAACCTTGCCTCTTACTTCTCAATACTTCCATATATTGAATGCTTTGTCTTGTAAATCCACTTGGAACTTACCATTGTCTTCTCTTTCGGTCTCATAACCATATCCAAAACATCATTCTTTACAATGGACTGGTACTCTTCAATCGTGGCATCCTTCCATTCTTTCTTCTCTACAACCTCTTCATAACTAGTAGGCTCAGCATCAATAATGCCACTCAACAATGCCACATAGATAGAGTATGGTTGTGGTCTCTTTCTTTCTCTGAAGGATCCATCTGGCGAACCATACCTCTCTTCATGCTGAATAATTTCTTGAGCCCAAGCTAGTCTTCTCTTCTTATTATTCATCTCTCGGGATGAATCTACAGGTCTTTGTGGTTCTTCCATATCATTATCTTCTAGTACAACATGATCGCATGCATCTATATCTGTAACTCTGGGAGATTCAGTTTCCCCATCATGAATCTCCTTTGAATGAGTTTGTCTCAATCTGGTGAAAGTTTCATCCTCATCTAAGGTGACATCTCTTCTAGTATCAATATGTTGGTGACTAGGGATGTAAACTCGGTATGCCTTTGATGTCTCACCGTATCCAACAAATATTTCGTTCTTTCCTTAAGGGTCCAACTTTGACCTCTTGTCCTTGGGGACAAGAACATACAATGGAAAACCAAATATCCTCATGTGGTTGACCTCTGTATTTTCTCCTGTAAACATTTATTCTGGTGTCTTGTTCCCAAGTACATGGTGGGGACTTATGTTCTACACATATACTACAGTCATGGATACTTTTTCCCACAGATGCATCGGTAAGTCCTGATCATGAATCATGTCCTTTACTGCTTCCATGATTGTACGATTCTTTCTTTCTGCCACACCATTCTGCTGAGAATTGTAGGAAGTAGAGAGTTCCTCTTAATCCCAAATTCTTTGCAAAATGCCTTGAATTCATCTTATGTGAAGTCTCCTCCACTATCTAACCTCAATATATTTATTTTATTTTCAGATGGGTTTTCAACAAGTGCCTTGAATTCGTTAAACGTGTTGAATACTTCACTTTTAGCTTTCAAAAAGTAAATCCAAGTTTTACGTGAGAAATCATTAATAAATGAAACATAGTATACATACCCTCTAAGTGAAGTGGCTGCATCGGTCCACACACGTCTGCATGTATGATTTCCAAGGCTCCTTTGAATTTACTGTCACTAATTGGAAATGGTTTATTCACGTGTTTTCCTTGTGCACATCTCTTGCATATGCCTTCATGATTGACTTGGATTTCTGGAAAACTTGTCACCATCTTGCTCACGATCAGTAGGGCTTTGTAATGTATGTGAGCAAATATTCTATGCCATAGCTCACTTGGAGTGATTATAGTGTGTACTAATGCTGAAATTGAATGTACCTTTAACTTGTATAGGCCTCCTTCTTCAACACCAATCACTACAACATCATCAATAGATTTTCTTTTTGGCCACATGAGAACTTCACCATCAATGAAAGCAACTATGAATCCTTTCTCATCCAAAGCTGAGATAAAAACGAAATTCTTCTTCAAACCAGGTACATATAAAACATCTTTCATCTTCATAGGTTTTTTGGAATCTAATTTGTAGGATGCTTCTCCTACTCCTTTAATGGGATACTGATAGTCATCACCAAGCTTCACCTTGTGAGGTGAATCCTTCAAAACTAATTTTGAGAAGGAATCCTTGTAGCATGTCATGTGCTTAGAAACACCTCTATCAATAAGCCATGTGTCACTTCCATGAGTGATTGTACCTATAAGAGCTTATATCAATACATATTCTTCGCTTGAGTCTTATTCTTTGGTTCTCTCTTGATCAGGTTCATCATCTTCTGCAACATGAGCATGATGTCTTTTATATTTTCCTTTTCTGACCTGACCTTTAGAGTTGAGACAATTTATTGCAATGTGTCCCATCTTCTGACAGATGTAGCATCTTTAGTTTGATAAATCCTTCTTAAACTTTTGAGTCTTTTGTAATCCATGAGGTTTCTTTTGTGAGTCAACTTCCTTCTTTCTCTTTCCTTTTCTTGCATGAGCTGTTAGGGCTTGATTTTCATCATCACCTAGTTTCTCTTCTCTTGCTGCAAATCTAGATTATTCCTGAGTGCAATCCTCCCATAGTCTGCTAAACCTTGTTAGCCTACTTCTTGAACATATTCCCTGAATGAATGATTCCCGAGATTTAGGGAGACCATTCAAGGTGGTCATTACTAATTCAACTTCTTCGATTGTGTCTCCAATGGCTTCAAGTTGTTCTTTGATTTGAGACACCCTTGTGAAGTAAGATTGGATAGTTTCTGAACTCTGCATCTTCACAGTCTTGAGTTGTGTCCTCAAAGTCATCTTTCGATCGATATTATTTCCTTCATACAATCAGGATA
>JASDQU010244429.1:130716-141478 GCA_032191745.1 Picea mariana
ACTGAATCGGAGAGACACAGTCAGATTGTGCTCTTTGCCTTCTGATCCATCTTTTTCCAGTCATCTACAGAAGTTCCTGTAGGTGCAGTACCTGGATCTACCGCGATCCATTGATATCTGTCCACCAAAAGATCTTCCATCTTGAGCTTCCACGGCTCAAATATTTTCCCATTAAACTTGTCGATCTCCATCTTCGAATTGCTTGCCATTTATTTCACCTAAAAAACAATACCGTAGATATCCCACTCTAACAAGGCTTATCACAGTCCCGAGCCAAACCCTTGACAAAAAAGGCATCCTCCTGAAGCCAATAAATCTCTAATACCAAAAGTAAATTCTAACCTTGTACAATGTCTACTGTAAACAGATATTCAGAAAAGAACATAAAAGATACAATGGAAAATACAAACATTACACAGAGATTTTTCCCCTGGAAACCCAAACCGGGAAAACTAACATATATTATATTCACTCATTGTGTTACATTGTTTACAATACAATATACATATAGGAGACAACAGTATCCAAAACCCTAAACCAATGACCTGGATTAGTCAACAACCCTAATTCCTTAACCAAAAATAGAAAACCATCGACAAAAAACCATGTGCCGAAAAACCACCTAAATATGTGACACATTTCCCGAGGCATAATTTTTTTTCTCAGGGGTGCTGCCCCTGAGGCCCTGTGCAGGGGGATTCCCCCCCCCGCCACTCAAACCCCCCTATGCGTCTGGCGCAATGCAAACACTACTACTCGTACAAATAATATAACACATACCCAACACATTTCTTTTGCTTGATTGCTTCTAGTGGGTTCAAACCAAGCTGGTAGTCTTATGATTCTCGGTATATTAACTAGTTGTTATGGATTTTCTTTCTTTCTTGGAATATTCATGTTATTCATCATGTTCCTCTTTAGCTTTTGGGTCCATGGATTCTTCTATATATTCTTCCATTCCCTTCCTTCCTGAAGATTCCAACTTCTTCCTTTCATCATAGGAACATGGATGTAGATGGACAACCAAGGATACTTAAGGCTTATTTTCGAAGAAAACTTCTTCTAGAGTCAAACTAAACACGTGTTGCTACTTTCAATGGAGAAAATGGATAGATACTTTATAATATTCACAGATTCTTCAATGGATCATATCATTTAGGATTATCTCCCTCCTAATCCCAACTTCATGCCTGAATGCATGCTCTTCTTTTGGAATTATGTAATCAACTCCCTCCATCTAACAAAGTCCATGCTTTCGTTTGCATCCTTATTGCTTTCTACAAAGTGTCACAAGTTTTATTCTAGTTTCTTCTTGATTACTGACTTATTTATGGTCTCTTCAAGTTTTATTCTAATTGTTGCCCATCTGGCAGTTGTTACTTATACAATAGCTTCCATAGGAATTGTCACCAAAGATTGTCAATGTACTTCATCTTTTTCATGTGCATTGTAGTCATCGTAATAGAAATACTTATATTGTTATTCTTTCATATGTATTGTATTACTAACCATATTATCTTCTAATAAATAGATATGCATGATATGTACAGGAACTATGTAAAGAAGAATATTGTTACCTTGACTAGAAGAAGTTTGTTTTATCCTGCTTGGCTTTCTTTGAGGATTCCCTTTCTTTGGCAATTGTTGCTTTGTTTGTTTCCTTCCTTTTATTTAACTCAGGACAATGGTTCCTGTAGTGACCATATTTTCAACAGTTGAAGCATTGTGTTTTTGACATATCCTTTTCTTGATTTGGTTTCTTCCTCAAACTTCCTCTTATTCCTGAAATTCTTGAATTTTGTTGTGAAGGCTTTATCATCATATTTCTTTTGGGATTTCTCTTTTGTGCTAATCCTTGATTCTTCTTGTGCATAGCAAGTCCAAAGTTCTTCAAATGTGGGATACTCCTTTCTTGTTTCCATGCTTGTGGTAAATGCATCCCATGTATTGGGAAGGCCATTAAGTACTATATTTACTAGTTCCTTTTCTCAAATGATTTCTTCAATAACTTGTAGTTGATATCTTAACTGAGAGATTCTTACAAAGTAAGTGTTAGCACTAGAAGTCACCTCTGGATTGCGGCAGAGGTAAGCCCATTACCCGTCAATTTGTATGTCACAATGAATAAATTTAAAGGGGGTCTAATGGACGCAGACTCGGGATTATACCGCTTTAACTCAGAAAAATGGACTGGTATGCATAGGTATATGAGGTCTTGATCTAACTTCAATCTGTAAGTTTGGTATAGTGGTGAGTAAGAGGAAGAACTTGGGGGGAAATGAAGAGGTCTTCTATGGACATCCGGTCTTCCAGCAGCCTAAAGAGGAAAAAATCTGAAGACAAGATCCTCTTGGTACAGAGTTTCAAGGAGATGAATCAATTTATTACTGAATTGGAATCAAACATACATCATAATTCAATGAAAACAACCCGACTAGATCATCCAGGTCGATGGTTGAGCTACGCTCTCGATTTGTAAAGTTTTGATGAGGCCTCTAGTTCTCTGGTTGTGTATTACCATTTGAGACCTCTTATTTAATGTCAATCAGCTTTCTTTTTATCTCTTTTGCTTCTGATATTGAAGACTCGAGCATGGATGATCCAGTTGAGTTGTTGTGACTATATTGTAATGTATGTTTGATTGCAGTATTTTTATGGTGTTTTTAGTTTTCTGAAGTTTTGGATTCAATAGGATCTTGTATTTGAATATTTTCTTCCATAGACTGCTAGAAGACCAGATGTCCATGGTAGACCTCCTCACTCCCCTCAAGTTCTTCCCCCTACTCGCCCTTACTACAACTTACTGATTGAAGTTAGATCAAGACCTCACCTACTTATGCATACCAATCCAGTTTTCTAAGTTAAAACAATATTGTCCTGAGTTTGCATCCATTAGACCCCCTTAAATATATTAATTGTGACATAAAATTGATGGGTACTAGGATTATCTCTGCTGCAATCCATAGGTGACTTCTATTGCTAACAATATGATTTTATGTTGTCATCATCATTCCTTTTCATGTCACGAAGCTCATTCTTTAGACTCATTACTTGTCCAATGTTTCTAACTGAGAAGAGGTTAGTTAGGGCATCATACATCTTCTTAGATGAGTCAAGATGAGAGATGTAGGGTATCAAGTGGTCTTTTACAGAGTCTAATGTGATACTCATAGCGTTGATGTCATTGTCCTTTAACTTCTCCATAAATGAAATGTTCTAAGGTTCCTTCTCTTTTCTTGCTTCAAACTATGGTTCCATGATCTTGCCTTTCATGATATCCAACACTTTATTCTTGGAAAGGATGAGGTCAATACTTATCTTCCATGCTCTAAAGTTAGAAGCCCCTTCTAACTTGTTTTTTGACTTCATACAGTAAGTCATGACTTCTTTGACTTGGTCAACCTTTGACTTTGACCAAAAACTCAAACTTGACGCCTTGGCTTGCTGAGAGTACCAGGACATGCGCAAGGCTATCCGGGAATTAGGTCAAGATATTCACTTAAGGCGCCTTAACAAGAGGGTTAGGGTTTCATTGGTGCAGCAAAAATTTGATTGCAACTGCAACTGTAACTGAGCAAATCCTCCCAATATTTTCCAGGGTTAGACTGTATGAAGATAGTGTGGGCCCATAACCTGTTAGAAAAATAGGTGTGCTCGTTTCACCGCAGACAATATAGAAATATTGGCACCCAACCATAGGCACAAAGGACACCCCCGAGCACCTTAACCTTGACAGATAGGGTAATTCTGGAAGCAATCCAATAGCCAACCAAGGTAGCGCACCTTTCTCCAAGGCCAACGCACCAAGAAAGAATAACCAAAGACCAAGCTAAAAGTTCAAACCATAACCAAGAGAAAGTCCAAGCCAAAACTGGAATGCCAATTGCAGCAGCTGCATCTGCAGCTGCAATTCCTCTCCAAAATTGTGCACCACTGCTCTTATGCAGTTGTGAGGCTGAGTATGACAAATGAGCTCTAGCGCCCTCTATTTATACTACTCTATCTCCCTTGAGTGGGCTGACTTCTCTTTCTTGAGGCTAATAAATAAATATTAAATATTCTCTTGATCCAACTTGTCTCCTAGAGTTATTATCCAACGTTTTAGGGTTTCTCTTGCTTCTCGGAGTATTCTAGTCTTGTCAAAGGTTACACGTGGAGGTTAATACCTCCCACAACTACCATAATATGAACAACACCAAGGATTCCTTGTTACTGCTTGGCCATGTTAGTGAGAATCTTCTTAAAAGAAACCAATTCAACCTCCAAAGTCGAAATACATTTTGTTTGAGTTAACAATTTGCTCATGATTATTTTCTAATGAGAGATAAAAGTTGCACCCTGAGCTTCTAATTTTCGTTGTAATTCTTCCAATGTAGTGTCATGCCGCTTAAGGATCTGACGAGTTTCCCTAAGCTCAGTATAATCCATTTCCTTGTGGAGAAAGAATCAATATCCAAGGGAAACAACAAAGGGATTACCAAGAGTGGACAGGCCCGCAGTGGAGACAGACCCACCACCTATCCAAATCATAAAAAAACCACCTATGCATGGAAACTAACGAACCAAACCATCCACCAAGAGTCCAACCATAGAGATAACCAAGGGATGGAGTAAAGAATCCTGAGGGAACAAAAGAATTAAATAAAATGAAATCATACCTAAGATATCGAAGATGCAGAGAAGCAACAAGATAGAGAATCCATTTCCTTGTGGAGAAGGAATCAAGATCCAAGGGAAACAACAAAGGGATTACCAAGAGTGGACATGCCCATAGTGGAGACAGAACCACCACCTATTCAAATCATATAAAAACCACATGTACACGGAAACTAACGAACCAAACCATCCACCAAGAGTCCAACCACAGAGATAACCGAGGGGTGGAGTAGAGAATCCCGAGGGAACAAGAGAATTAAAGAAAATGAAATCATACCTAAGATACCGAATATGCATAGAAGCAACAAGCTAGAGAATCCAACCAAAGGACTGTGTTAGGAGAGTCCCCAAACCTTTGAATCTCTTGGTCTAAGAAATCACCAACAACCAAACCACTCCTTGAAGGTAACCAATGCAAAGGAAGAAGATGTGAACAAAGGATCCACAATTAATCCATGTCCAAGGAACTAGAGAGGTTTATGAGCACCAAGATTGATACTGACATGGCACAAAATGCAAGCCATAAATATCCCACATTGTTCCATCGCCCACTTCTGCAATAATTTTTTTAGGTGTCGCTTGGAGGAGGGTAGAATATGTGAGATAATGGAGGGTCTCATTGCACCCTCCTCTACTTTAAATGAATTTGCAAGCACTACCATATAGACAAGCCTTACGACTGGATCACCAAGTGTCATGATTTAATGTTAAGGGATATATTCTAAGATGACCTCTTGATTAATGTCTAAGGTCCCATTTTTTCTCGTTGTGGCTAAGGACACCAACCTATCAACTTTGACATTGTTGCTTCTCAAAACATGAAAAAAACTTAAATGATAGAAAGAGGAAGTGAGGTGCCTAATCTGACTTAGTGTCGAGGCAAGCTTCACATTCGATGAATTATTTCCCTTGATCAAATGACTAATTAATCTAGCAATTTTCAATCCTTAATATAGTCCATAGACTTGTGCCAAATTATTAGAAGAGAAGCCTAAACTCCAAAAAAAAATATGCAACTACAGTTTCCACTAAAGTTATAAATAAACCCTCCCACTCCTCGCATTGCCCCCATTATACATTTTATTATTACTCCATACATTATTCTTGAAATATTAAGAAAATGTATAAAAACATATATTGTTCTTGAAATATTAAGAAAATGTATAAGAACATATATTGCTCTTGAAATATTAAGAAAGTGTATAAGAATAATTTTGTTTTTTGGTAGGAAATTATTAATTCAACTCCTATATAATCCGCTAAGAATTTAGGTAATTATCAAAAGTGAAGGACATGGTGTATGGTATCGTAAATAAAATATCATTAAATTTTTTTTTTTAATTTGGTAAGGTAATTATCAAAAGTGAAGGACATCTTAAGTAAATCATCTTTAAGAAAAACTTTGTTAATTTGGAAATTAATTTTAGGATAGATATTTTTATAATAATGTGATAACATCTTTCTTTACTCCAATCAATGGTTATTTTTAAATACAATTTTATGGATCATTATTGAATTGTTCTTATTATCTAAATAATAATTATAATTTTCATTATTATAATAATATATTTTATAAATGTTTTTCAAATTAAATTTTATAGATTTTCATTTAAAGGGGTTGGATTTAATGGTGGAAAGCAAGGAGTTTTTCAATTTCAATGAGGGTCGTTGAACCTATAACTATGAGGACACCTTGAGATAGTGGTCGAATGTGTGGTTGCACATAGAGATATTATATTAAATGATATCGCGACCCGTGGATCAAATCTCACCCCATGTACTTCAATTTTAAATTCAAATCCAGTCCCATGTCCTTCAATTTTAAAGTCAAATCAAGCTAGCATGATTGGATTTTGATGGTTTTGTAAGGTGAGCAAGGTTCAAAACTCGCAGTAGTCGGGAGGAGACACCCGAAAAAAATCATTCCATGTTAAGGGTTGGTGTGGCTCAGGTCAGCCATGTTAAGGGTTGGTGTGGCTCAGGCCATCCATGTTGAGGGTTGGTTTGGTGTGGCCCAGGCTAGGTGCGATCCCCGGGTGATTTTGACAGCTCATATTCCCTTGGATTATTGTTTCTTACACCATAGGATAGTCCCACAGACACCCAAAAAAAATCCAACCATGTTAAGGGTTGGTGTGACCCAGGATAGCCATGTTAAGGGTTGGTTTAGTGTGACTTAGGTTGGATGTGATCCCCAAATGATTTTAACATCTTAGAAACCCTTGGATCACAGTTTCTTACACTATAAACTAATCCTGCATGTAACAGATATAGTAACAAACAAATATTTTTTTGACAGATTTTCATTAATTTGTTATTAGAAATTTCATAAATACAATAGTATATCTCATCATTCATATTTGCTTCAGATTTTGGTACAAAGACTTTTCAAAACCTCACTTTGTTCTAAGTCAATATTTATCAACCCTATTTGGAGGGAAAGATAAAAACATTATAATAAATCATTATTTTATATTACATTATATTTTATAATGTAGTATTTTAAAGTTATAATGCATATTGAATATTGAATCATTGTACATGTAAAATATTATATTATTTATTAAAGGTAATGTTTTGTTGTCTGGAACATATTTTGAGATGAACATTTAGATATTATGCTATTTTTACTGAGAGAACATGGGGTGGTTAAGCATTTCCAGAATATTGAAGGCTCAACAACAAGAGTATCTTATAAACCCATTTAATGTAATGTTTTCATTTTGGGACATTACAACATTTCAGAGTGTTATGCCTACCCGAGTAGCCAGATAGGGGTGACAGAGAGTTCATGAGATATTGAGGGGTTTATTTGGGCCCGACTTGTATCGTTCATCATCAAGATCCATTTCGCACAACTAGGCTTTGGTTTCGTTTCATTCTGACGATTTTCGTAATTTTGAGTTATCATGAGTCATATCTTAATTAAATTCACTAAGAAGGTCATAATGGGCATATTACTTGGAGAAACCTATTAGTGAAATAGCTCATCGGAATCGAGAGGAAGAGCATTATAGGATAAGATGATGAGAAGTGACTTTCAGTGGCTGGAGAAGTCATCCAAATGGATAAATCATTTTTTAGAGGTAAAATGGTTAATTAATTAATTAATTAAGTGATTTAATCAAGGAATAATAAAATGAAGTAAAAGTCACTTGGAGGGAAAAGGTCAAAAATGAATTAGGGTTTCGAGAAGCTATAAAGGAAGGGTAAAGCAACCTAATTCATTATGCTATGTTATGATTGGATGTTGAGGTATTTGCAGAGGAGGAGGAAATCGACCCCCTTGTTGTTTTGTGGATTTTTGGAGGAAACCACCACCCTTGATCAGTTTCGGTGTTGAGAGACACACCCTAGCCTATCGGAGATACCATCTAGGTATTTCACCGTGCATTACAATGTCCAGTTCAATGATTGCGCAGCTCAGCCAGTGAGGGTGCAAGTGATTGAGAGAGGGTTTGTGTGGCCGCTTAAGACAGTTTTAGATCTGGCCAATTCCTTTCGACCCATTAGAGAGTTAACCAGGGTGCACCTATTGAGCTAGTCGTCATCAGTTTTCGATGGTGGAATATTTCGAAAAGTAGAAAATAGTCATTTAGGGCACAACTCTTGGGGAAGCACATTTGGGGTTCCAGGAGACATTCCGAGGAAGATCTGAGGAATCCCTTCCGACCCATTACAAAGGAGACTAGGACGATCGTTTTGAGCTATACATCGTCAAATTTCGTCAGTCGAATCTCTAGGGAGCACTCATTGAGCCCAGAAGGTGCGCAAACCCCCAGGGGGTGACATTCGAAGCTTCATAGGTCGGATCTTCAGTCCGACAGTCACCAAGATCAGTCTAGAGGCCAGGGCGCATCTTTTGAGACAATTTCTAGCTTATTCTGATGGGTATCGCCATCAGGGCGAGTTTTCTGAATTCTACAGTAGTTACTGTGAGTTGCCAGACTACTTTTTGTGTATCTATCCGTGCATGCGCAAACCAACACCGGTTCTTCTGGTCACGGGTATTTCTTATATATTATTTTGTATTCCAGGGACGATACATGAGATCTAACTGACGATTATCATATCTACTTCCAGTCTTTATTGCATTTTCTATTTTTTCCAGCATTATATATATATCGGTGAGTTGTGTTGTCCTTATTTCACATGCATTGTTTTATACTGCTAAACACATAATAAAATGGAACACACATGTAAAAACAACCGAGCATCTTCACACAGTTACTCAAACGCAGTCAGAAACCTCCAAAGTATCAGATTTAGTAGCCAAACCGTAGTTCAATAGTAGATATCCAGATCAACTAGATCATGGATATTTCAGTGGTATCAGAGCTTTAGTCATGCCAGCCTGTGACTAAAGTCGATGATTTTAGTAGGTGACCCAGAAGGTAGAGAGGATGTGGGGAGATAGATATGAGAGGCCAGAGGGCACTGGTAAGGCACCCATGGACCCAGAGGCAACCTTCATGCAAGTACTCAACAATTTGGTAGTCAGTCAACATACCATGACGTAGTCTTTGGCACAGTTGGATGATAGATTAGCTATAGTGGAAACCTCAAGCACACCATCCCCACATGCAACACAAGGGAACTTGGGAGAAGGCAGTAGACCCTAGACACCTACTCGCACATACACATCTTTGAGTAGGATTCCTAGACCATGGTTCCCTAGTTTTTAGAGGGAACCACTAGCAGCAACACAACAGTCGTTAACACACAAGCTTCCCACTCAGGCGGAAGACATTGCAGAGTACAAGAGGGAGTATGCATCACTGGGTCATGACTTCCATCATGACATGACACTGGTCGAGTACTGTGGACTTAGAGGCATGGACCATCCCAGAGAACCTAAGAGAGGAGGACAACAACAACAACAAGGGCATAACATAGATTTCATCCGAAAAGTTGGTAAACTCACCATACCTTCTTTTGACGGATCGTCCAAATGCACTGCCAGAGCTGGGGTACAAAAGCTAGACATGTACTACAAGCTCAACCAGATGACCAAGACGAAGGCTAGTGACTCTTGCGAATTTGAGGGATAATTGGATGGACAAGATGATAGCGTATGTCCTTCATCTTCCCCGTCGGGCAATGTTGAGGATTCAACACTTCAACATAGTGGTGACACTTGTGAGGATTCATATGTGTTGGCACTTAGACATGATGAAGTTAGGAGGTTGGATGACCTACCTATGGGTGTAGACATGTCTTCCAAGAAGTCATGTATGGAGGATGATGAGCTTCCTATGATGAGTGAGCCACATTTTTCATCTTCTCAGTCACCTATGCTAGCCACGACACATGAGGATATCAATGGCATTTATGATATGGTAGAGGAGCCTTGTGTGGGGATTGTACGCAAGGAACATATGGATCTGCAGACCCAGGAAGAGAGGTATGGCTTGGATATAGTTGACCTTACACATACCTATCAATATGAGGAGAGTGAGTCACCACTCTTGGAGATTCCATTGATGGACTAGGTTTTGGAGATCGACAACTTGTTGAGACACTTACTCCCAGAATCAATCTACAATGATGAGGATGCACTCCTTATTGGTCGAGATGACCATAGCATGTGTCTGGACACATATATATGGGATCCAGGCTTAGATGATATTAGTAGGGTGAGTGCATAGGAGGATACAGTTGCCCATATAGGATACAGTGTGATTCAGATAGGGGTTGCAGTTGGTGATGGCATGCAATGGAATACAAGAGGACTCAGTAGCACGGGGGACAATGGTCAGTTTAGTGCCTTATATTTTGAGGAGTGTGTTGTTGGGGATTCCATTGTTGACACTAGTAGTGAGAGGCATGAGGTAGTACCTCAGCAAGATTGTGACCAGGAGTCATGACACTTGGAAGGACAATTGAGAGTCAGTGAGGACATGATCATGACAACCACTAGATGCATTGATAACAGGTTTTTGTTGGAGGACCTCGATGGCACATGATAGTTCAAATGGGGGACTTTTCATTGATGACTTCCATACACTCAGAGAGAGAGTGATTGTGATGAGGGACGACTACCAACAATTGTTGATGGATAGGGATTACCTATTGGAGGTTGGAGAGATGTATCACAAGGCACTGA
>JASDQU010244429.1:151866-163003 GCA_032191745.1 Picea mariana
GTTTCTAACTGAGAAGAAGTTTGTTAGGGCATCATACATCTTCTTAGATGAGTCAAGATGGGAGATGTAGGGTATCAAGTGGTATTTTATAGAGTCCACTATGATACTCATGGCATTGATGTCACTATCTTTGAACTTCTCGAAAACTGCAATGTTCTGAGGTTCCTTCTCTTTCCCTTCTTTGAATTGTGGTTCCATGATCTTTCCTTTCACAATATCCAACACTTTATTCTTCGCACGGATGAGGTCAATCCTTGTATTCCATGCTCTGAAGTTATAAGCCTCTTCTAACTTGTTTTCTGACTTCATAGAGTAAGTCATAATTGTTTTGACTTGGTCAACCCTTGATATTGACCAAAAACTCAAACTTAATGTCTTAGATTGCTGAGAGTACCAAGAGATGTGCTAAGCTAGGGTGCACTAGGATATCCAGAAATTAGGTCAATCTCTTCACTTAAGGTGCCTCAACAAGAGGGTTAGGGTTTCATTGTTGCAAAAAAAACTGGCTGTAGCTGCAACTGTAACTGACCAAATCCTCCCAATCTATGTTCTAGCAGTTAGACTATCTGAAGATAGTGTGGGCCCATAACCTGTTAGAAATTAATGGATGTGCTTGTTTAACCATAGACAATATAGCAATATTGTCACCCAACCATAGGCCGAAGCCACCCCCGAGCACCTTAACCTTGATAGAGAATGATTTAGGAAGAAAACCAATAGCCAACCAAGGCTAATGCATAATGATAACCAAGACTGATTAGAAAGTCCAACCATAACCAACAGAAAGTCTAAGCTTAAACCAGGAAACCAGATTGCGGCAGCTGCCAGCTACAACTGCTCCTCAGACTTGCGCACTAGCCCACTTCCTGCAGTGCGCACTTCTTCCCAGCTAGAATTCTGAGCAGTGTGTACAAAATGAGGTCTGGCTACTTGTATTTATACTGTTTCCTGAGCTTTCTGGGTCGACTTCTCATTCTAGAGACTAAATACTTAATATTAATTATTTCCTTGAGCTGACTTGTCTTCTAAGGTTATGTTCAATTCTGTAGGGTTTTTTCTTTCTTCCTAGAATTATCCATTCTCGTCGGGGTTACACGTGGAGGCCTCTCGGAGCTACCATAATATCAACAAATCTCTTCTGACCAACCCTCAATGTTTTTAAACTTAACAATAACATTCTCATACATTCTTATTGTAGCAGCCCTCAACTCGAGAGGCACTTTCATCTCTTCCAACCTATTCCAAAGGTTTTTTCTAGGAACCATGTCCAAAGCTTTTCTAAAGTCAACAAAACAACAAAAAAGATTGGTTTTAGTATTGTGGAACTCCTTTGCAATGATCCTAAAGGCAACAAGATGGTCCACAATTGAATGATATCTCCTAAACCTGGCTTGGCCTTTAGATCTTTTACCGTGACTTTATAGCCAAAGGCTAATCTTCTTTTCCAAAATAATTCCATAAAGCTTGGCTAAAATCGGGCTAATCATAATTGTCCTATAATTAGAGGGAATGTTTCTATCCCCATTTTTAAAAATAGGAACAATGAGGCTTTGTGTCCAAGGTTTAGGGAAGCCATATTTGACTGCTAAATTGAAGAGCTTGTGTGTGTGAGGGATAAGGATTGTCACTCCGATTTTAAAAATTTCAGCTTGGTAGCCTTCAATGTTCTTAACTTTCCCATTTGCAAGCCGCTTAACCCTGCACTCTATGTCATCTAAAGAAAAAACTTCTTCATTTGTAGGGACAATAAGAATGGTGTCCATGGCATTAGGGAACTCGTAAAGACTTTTAAGGTAGGAATTCCAGTCCCTTAAGGGAATCCTATTATTTTCTTTAGTATTGTGTTTTAGAATTTGGCTCCAGAACTTCTTAGGATTAAACTTGTATATTTGTGAAAGTTGCTCTTGCCTTTTATTGATATAGTATCTTTTTTTCCCTTTTAATTAGGGCTTTGTACGTATTGATCTTATCGATTTTCAAGGACTCATTAGAAGCATGCCCAATGGATTTCCTAGCAATTTTACATTCTTTATCATACCAATGGTTGGTCGTTCTATTATTCTTTTTATAGAACACCTCGAAAGAGAACTTATTAATAGAAGTGGAAAGGGTAGTTGTTAAATTATGATAGAGTTCTTCAATGTTGTCCTTATAAGTTAGGAGGTTTAATTTACTATTTAAATCGTTTAAGAAAATGTCAACTTTTACTTTTTGTCAAAGCACAAATTCCTTTGATTATCAGAATTCTCTTCAATGGTGCTCCAATGCATGGAATATTTTAGAGTTAGGGTTAAAGGTTTATGATCATAGTCAAGCTCATGGTCATTTAAAAGGTCAAAAGTTGTTATTTGGTTGGAAACGGGGATATCAAATATCACATAATCTACAACAATACTACCTAGCCCATGAATACAAGTCATCTGGTTGGAGTTTGGCCACTTCATTACTCCATTGAAAATTATTAGGTCTTGAGAGTTGCAGAGCTTGACCAACTCAATACCAAACAAATTCTCATTTAGGTCTTCAGAGCTTCTTTTGTAGCTATTAGATAAAACAAGGTCCTCATCTAGCCATAAAGTATTATGGTTGGAGTCATTAATTAAAAGAGTAGCTTGTTTAGTTGCAGTCCTAGCATTAAAGTCTCCTAGTAGGAGGATATTACCTTCATTTTTCAAATTATAAATATCTTGTTCTAAATTATTATAGGGACAATTTTTATCTAGATTGTTTTTCTTATATAAAGTAGAATTAATAGGTTCAAAATAACAATTTTATATATACATCTTCTTAGCACTAGTGTCTGAAATTTCTATCCAAACGTATTGATTAAGAGGATCAATCTTATGAAGTTTAATGTGAGGAGAAATGTTCTTTCTAATATAACAAGTTATGCCTCCTATCCCTCTACGTTGGGATTTTTTGTTTCATGTCAACCACAAGACAAATCCTTCCATGTTAGGGACCTTAGACTCCTTATGCTCCCAAGTTTCAACTAGACAGATAATATCAATATCAGTTGGGATCCAACTTATCATAGGAACTTTGCGCCATGGAAAGCCACGACAATTACAAAAAAGGATCTCGAGTGTCCCAAATTCCTATTTATTATTATCCTTCTGGTCTCTATCCCTAACAATAACTTTTCGATTTCTAATTATTGCCCATTTTCCTTCTTTCCTGACTTCTTTTAACTTTTGAACTTCCTTCCTTAATTCAGCTTGGTCTTCGGGGATGAGGTCTTCATTTATAAATATTCCTGACCCTTTTAAGCTCGAAGATTTACTAAGTATGCTATATTTATGGTCATTACAACTTACTTTGACACGGATAAACCTATCTTTGTAATCAATTATTTTTCCTAGCCCCTTTGTTTCTATGATGTAAGTTGTATCAATTTGTGATTTATTTTTTAATTCTTCTTTTACTATTGCTAGTGTATCCTCCTCTTGTTGTTCTTTTATACCAAA
The DNA here is from genome assembly GCA_032191745.1 of Picea mariana. Lineage (NCBI taxonomy): Eukaryota > Viridiplantae > Streptophyta > Pinopsida > Pinales > Pinaceae > Picea > Picea mariana. Next base: position 155,334 of record JASDQU010244429.1, read on the forward strand.
AATTATGAGGTTCAAGGCTCTTTTGTTACGCTCATGGTCCAGTTCGATTAGCTTAGTCATTTCCTCTTTGATGGGTTTGGCATCCAATTTGTTTTCCATATTACCGAGGGTCAAATTGTTGGCTAGTTTTTCTTCTAGCTCTTTAATCCTATCTCTCAAGTCGTGATTTTCTTCAATCCCTCGTTCTTGGGTTGATTGTTTATGTTTTTCCATTTCTTGAATTCTATCCTTGATTGTCTGCAATTCACTCTTGAACCCTAAGAATCTATTCTCTATTTGAGTTTGAATGGTATCTTTAATTTTTTTATCAATCATTGCCTCTAGCTTTATTTGGAGTTTTACTTCTCTTTCTCCACTCCCTTTTTCTAATGTTTCTAACTCTATTTGGATTTTGGCATCTCTCTCTTCTCTTCTTTTTTCTACGGATTCCATATAATTGTAAAGGATCTCTAGGGTGATTTTGGGGGGCCTCTCCTTGTTAGGCTAAGTTTTTGGAATAGGTGGTGGTGGAGTGCTCATATTGAAAAGAAGAGAAAAAATATGTAACAATTATTATTATGGATTGACTTTTTCTCTCAAATCAACTTTTACTTATGAAACTTAAAATAAAAAATATTTAAATCTCTTTACGTAAAATTGAAATTGAATCAAAGTAAAAAGTGACTCACCTCATTTCAAATGTCCAATTGCTCGACCCATTGAAGAAGCCAAAAATAATTTCCAAAAACAAGAGAGAAGTCTGGAGAACTACATAGATTATTCTGGGTGTTAAAAACCTCAGATATATAATCTTAGAAATAAAATATCTTGTTCTTAAAAAAAAAAATAGAGAAGTATTATTCCTGTTCAAAACCGCAGAGAAATAATTTCAAAACCACAGAGCAATAATTTCAAAACCGCAGAGAAGTAGTATTCTCGTTCAAAACCGTGGAGAAATATTATTCTCGTTCAAAACCGTAGAGAAATAATTTCAAAGCCGCAGAGAAGTAGTATTCCCATTCAAAACCATGGAGGAATGGATGTGGTCTTTGTCCAAGATAAGGAGGATGAATCAAAAGTTAAATGAGATCCAATAAAAACGTTGTGGAAATGAATTGCATTATGAAATTAATTTAAAATTATTTTTTAAAATAAAGATATTAAAAATATTTCTAAATTTTGTTATAAAACTAATTTAAAATTATATTTAAAAATAAAGATATCAAAAATGTTTATAAAATAGTTTTTGTCTTAGAATTTTTTTTTATATATCTTATGTTCGTCTCATTTATAAATATTCTAAAAGAAATAATATTAAAATAACAATTACATGTAGTGATCATAATTATTTTAAAGAAATTGTATTGATAAATTGCTTTATATTTAAGCCGAAGGCGTTTTTTAAGGGGAGGTTCCTCACTCCATTTTTGTTGCATGTTGAGAGCTTACAAAACATGCAATCTGTCAGTTTAGGTGGTAGAGATTTCCATGTTTTCTTACCCTCCACCGTCATATTGCACGCCTTTTCACTGAACTCCATCCACTGCCCTGTTGCACTGCTTCCCTTATCCTTCCCCTTTGCACCGACCTCCCTTCACTACCCTGCTGCACTGTCGACCTTATCTTTCAGCTTTGCATATTACAATCTACCATTTTCATGTTCTTTATCCTCCTCTCACTGCAACTCTCTGCAATATCGTCTAGACATACTGATGATGACGATGGAATGTCCATGACTTTTCACATGAGCAACAATTGTCACCAAGGGTGCGAGAGAGCCTCCAAGACGGTGCAAGATTCCAAGGATTCTCTGTACACTGACGACAACATCAACGAGTATTCCATCAAATTATGTATATATTAAATCTAAATATCATTGTATGTACTAAATTTGCATTAATATTCCATTAGACTTGTCATTTGGAACACCATTGTAAAGTTCAACCATTATTCTCCCGATGCATCATTCGCCGAAATTTATTTCAATATATCACATGCTAGAGTTTAACTAACAATTATCTTAACCGCACAGTAATAATACACTCACTAGGTACATAACAACCAAAGTTCATAGTCATGTAGGACACAATTACTGAATCAATCTTGTTTACCAATGAAATGTCTTGTTCAAAACATAGTGTCTATTGGAAGTGACTCACTGACCCCTAGGTAGGATGTTGTCGGAACTAGCTTTGGTTGAGCAGTGGTGTGAGGTGAAAACACAATTATTCTTTCACCCTACTTCAACCATTTTGTTAGGAACCTTCGTTCTTCCAATGAGGGGAGGCAACGTAGACGTAGAAATCATGAAGATGAATATGGATATGGTCGGCCAAGTGTTGGACATTTTGAAGGAGAGGTTGTCAAAGAGAAAGTACTTGGTAGGGAATTTCTTTGTGGAAAATCTCCAACGTTTATGGTGGACGCACTACCTGATGGATGCTTGTCGAATGTTTCCTCTGGTTTGGACACTTATCTCTCCCTCGTTATCTGCAATTGCACAGTGTAGGGACCTTATGCATTACAACGCAAATATGTGTAGCAAGGAGCACCTAGATGAGTGGTGACTATGTTTCCTATGAAGCTTCTTGTGTTGATGTGTGGTGATGTGAATGCTATGACAAGTGATACACTTTATGATGGCCAGTGGAACCATTTATATCATGTACAATGCAGTGTATGGTGATCTCAACACAAGTCCATTTTTAAGTTGGCAATATATTTAATGTATTTTATGATTTATTGGTGATTTCAACACAAGTCCATTTTTAAGTCAGCAATATATTTAATGTATTTTATGATTTATTATTGTTGATTATATGGTTGTTCTATGTGTCAGCATGTGCACTGTTGGACTTTCCGAAAAGCTCTCCATGCTATGTTCATCAATAAATTTTGGTCCATGTTTTGTTAGTCAATTAAATTTTACTATGTAATATACAATCCATAACTCACTAAAAATGGCAATTTATAAATAAATGTCCTCCAAAGAGAATCACTCTTTTTCATATCTTATTCAACCAAGTTTAGTATTCATTTTTTCAAACCTTCTAAGCTTAAGCTTAAAACATACCACTCTTTCCATCATTTTCATATTTAGCTATATTAATTTTGTATTTTGTTTTAGAATTTGGATTTCATATTATTGTAAAGTAAATTATTAAAATTTTAATAGGATAAAGATTAATATAAGAAAAATGCATAGTTAATAATTAAGAAATAATTTATATAAAAATGGTTGTTTGCAATTTAAACCACTAGTCAAGTGGTTTTAATGATTAAAGTGGATTTAGCTTTCTTTTCCTTTCCGAGACAAACTGAAAAACATATCTGCTTTCACAATTATCATGCTTCAGTTCTTATTAGAAATTGTCTCTTGTTTTCATCTCCAAACTAATATTATCTTAAAACATGGTACACCACTTTTCTTTTAAAGTTAAATTTCTAAAATGGTGTTGGTTAGGTATTCTACGAAATGGTTTTTTCGCCGGAATCTAGCGATATAAATTTACATGAATCATTATTTTTTGTTGTTCAAAATCTATTTCTGAATGTAGAAATGGCTTCAACAGGCTGGAAAAACTCCCAGGGCACTCTATAGAAATAATCACTTAAATCTATAAATCCAACAATTTCTCACCAGAAATATCCTCATAAAAAATCTCCATTTCATAAAATCTTTAATCTACTGCTTTCTAAAATACGTTGATTTCATAAACTTGAATACCTCATAACTTGTGTAAAAAAGATTTTGAGTTATATTTCTATGGTGACAATGCATTATATTAGCTTCCCAAAATATTTGTGATGGGACATGATAGATCGAAAAACGAAACAAAAAAATAGCTTCAGAAGTATAAGAAAATATTTGACCGTAAAAATAAATGTGGTCTTTTGTTTTTGTCATTTTCTTGAAAAATGTGAAATAAAATAAAAAAAATTCATGTGAAGGGTTAGATTTTTAAAATGACCGTCATACTCATTTGGGTTTTAGTGGTAATTTGGTGAGTTTGTAGAGTGTGCCACTATCATTGTCTTCCCACAACCACACAGTCTGTACCCTTCTTCAATCCAAGCCCGCCATCTCGCTCAAAGCACATGGCGCAATTTCCTGAGAGACAAAAGCTAGGGGAGCAAATGGGATTAGATACCCCAGTAGTCCTAGCCGTAAACGATGGATACTAAGTGCTGTGCGTATCGACTGCGCAGTGCTGTAGCTAACGCGTTAAGTATCCCGCCTGGGGAGTACGTTCGCAAGAATGAAACTCAAAGGAATTGACGGGGGCCCGCACAAGCGGTGGAGCATGTGGTTCAATTCGATGCAAAGCGAAGAACCTTACCAGGGCTTGACATGCCGTGAATCCTCCCGAAAGAGAGGAGTGCCTTCGGGAACGCGGACACAGGTGGTGCATGGCTGTCGTCAGCTCGTGCCGTAAGGTGTTGGGTTAAGTGCCGCAATGAGCGCAACCCTCGTGTTTAGTTGCCAGCATTGAGTTTGGAACCCTGAACAGACTGGCTCAGCGTTTCCACAATGTTTTATTGGTTTTACTTTGCAAAGGTTTTGCGGTAAGGAGCACCTTCCGTTACGCAAGGCACACGGCCTTGTACAGTGCAGAGATACCACACTAAACCCACTGAGGGACTTCGAAATCGCTGGGCGAATTTACTGAAAGGCAAAGGTAAAATTTAAGTTTTTAATTGTGCAGACACAGGGATCTCCATCGAAATAGGCTGCAGAGAGATACAAAATGACTGTGAGTGAGAAGTAACAGCTGGGCAAAATGAATTTGTGTGGGTTCCTCCACACTCAGAGCAGAATGTCCCAATCAAACGCAGAGGCAAGGAGATTAGTAATTTCGCAGAGGTTAAGGTTTGCATTTGTTGTGTAATACAAGGTAAACGCTGGGCCAAATAAGGATGAAATTGCTGAGAAGGGAAGTACCAACAACACATAGCATTTAAGGGATTTGCACTGTGTAAGGTTATAATTTCACAGAGCTAAGTAAAACACATTTGTTGAGCAAAAGCATACAAATAATGCAGAGAAGGATACGTACTTGGCCAAATTCTTGGCACAAGGGAAACGCAGCGAATGCCGATGAAAATGCTTGGCCATTTCCCCCAAATGCTGGCCAGAGTTATTGCAATAAAAAAAACACTGAGAAATCTCGTCGGCCATAGATCTGGAAAGGACAATCGTATGGTTGAGCGAAATCTCATCGGCCATATATATATAATTTTATTGTTTTAATATTTTATTATTTAATTTTTATAAATTTATTGGTAAAAACAAAAAAAATAATTATATAAATCTAAAAGAGAGAAGTTTTCTTTTAGAATCATTCACATGTTTCACTAACACTTTGTTTCGCAAAAATTTCTGAATTTTTAATTTGTCAATATACTTATCTTTTGATTTTCGATCTAATAAATGTATTTGAAGTATTTCTTCTTCAATTTTTGTTGTATCCAAATTCAATTGGAGAGACTGCAGTTTTAATGATGGGTGATAGGAATGTCTACTCACATAAATTGAAAGGTAATATCTTTGTTGTGATTGTATAATTTTATATCGCAATTCATATTATCACCTTGAAACACATATGTTGATTTTATGTTTGTTATTTAAAGATTAGTAGCTATGATGAAATCAAACAGTGATTTCATGTTTGTTATTCAAGGATTAGTAGCTATGTTAGTAGCTATGATGAGATCATACAGTGAGTAGTCATTTACAATTGTTAGGAATTGTATATGTAGATATAAGTAGCAATCTGTTAATTTCCAAAAGTTTTTTTGATGGATCTATTTGATGTTGTTATAATTATGATATTTTTTTATGTTGTTATAATCGTGATAATTTTCAGGTAGCTATTTCTTTATTACAGATAAATTTGATTGGAAATGTAATATTTTATTTAACACATTTTTTAATGAAGTGTAAACTTAATTTTTTGTTGTCAATTGAAATGTAAATTTTTTTTTAAACTTTTTATCTTTAAAATGTTGAATAAATATATACACTTCTCAATGAAATTAATACCCACCAAATTTGATCACTAAACCCGACATACAGCGTTCAAACTAGAATCTCGTAGACTAATGGAAGCTCTTAACGTAAGAGTTTTGGGCTCTGGCGAAAGGATATTAATTCTCTGACACGACTTTTAGGGGCCACCTCGATCCCAAGAATTTTGACTTAGATTGATATACTGATTCACTCTTTGCTTATGCCGACAATCTATAAATAGTGTACCATGTTAAATTATTTATAAATTTTACTTTAATTTTTTTTTTTAATCAAATTTTGTAATTAAAAAATTAATTTACTTATATTATTATTTAATGTTATTTATTTACAAATCTTATTTTAAAATAAAAATAATGTTACTTTAATGGATCATAAAGATGTGTCTTTTGAGATAGAATGGTTTAATTTCTAAATAAATTAATAGAAATGTCTAATTAACTTAATTTATAAATAAATTAATAAAAATGTCTAAATAATTTAAGGGAAGTTTTTATATTATTATAGTTAAATTGAATCATAAAATAGTTTAATTTGTAAATAAATTAATAGAAATGTCTAATTAGCTTAATTTGTAAATAAATTAATAGAAATATTTAATTAGCTTAATTTGTAAATAAATTAATAGAAATGTCTAAATAATTTAAGGAAAGTTTTTATATTATTATAGTTAAATTGAATCATAAGATAATTTTAATAATTATCTTATTGGAGAATTTATTCATTATATTATTTTCATGATGGGTCTTACCATGAATCTTAAATTGGTGAAAGACTTATGTGGCACTTGGATTTGAATATGGGTTTGATCCAGGTAATCTAAACAATTACAGATTTAGAAGCAAACCAACTTTTGTTTTGATGACCATAGTTTTGATGAGTTAAAAGGTTATGAAGGTTGGTATTATATTAAATATTTTGAAATTGTGATTTAATGTGAGTGTACATAGGAAATTCTAAGAGAAAGGATAAAAGAGATGTTTTTTATAATGAAAAATTTTTGTTTACATTTTTGGTGAACACCCATAACATCATGGTATGACATTAAGATAAACACTTGTTTTTTCTAATAGTGTTTTAGTAGCATATATGATAATAACATGCTTTAAATATATTATGAAGTGGGTTGTAAATGGACATCATCAAAAGCAGTATATGAAACAAGAGGAATCCACACACCTAGAGTACATAAACATGGTGTACAAAGTGCATAGTCATGGAGTGCATTCTCATACAGAGTATGTAGTCATGTAAAAGTTACATGGAAGAAGTTTATTGATATGAGAAGAGGTAAAATGTGTCAAATTGACAAAACATCTACAACTGATCCATATTTCTTTCTCAGTGTGATGTAAACATTGTCCTTCATTTTTGCAAAATGGTTAAATAAGGAGGGTAATATCTCAGTGCGACGTAAGCATTGTCCTTTGTTTTTGAAAAATGTTCAAATAGGAAGGTGATATTCACAATCATGTTAATGATTTGACGTCGGATATTATTGTGAATGTTAGCTCTTCTTCTTCAACCTTTCCAATTTCTATGGTTGCATTGGATAGGGTTAGGCTTTAAGATTTATGTATACCGCGAGACACCATTAACAATGAATGGGGTGCCTACAGAGGACTAATCAATCTCTTCAAAGTACACATCTTTGCACCCCTCT
>JASDQU010244429.1:168309-180723 GCA_032191745.1 Picea mariana
CCAAAAGAATCTCAACTCAAAACCCACTTTACTCAAGTTTCCATAGTTTCTCTTTATGTCCCTCAATTCACCCACAAAGTGAATTAATAGTCATTTTAGGCTAAAATGACCAAATTTCACTTTTGACTTAAATCTCCTAAGTCAAAGCAAAATTAGACATAAAGTACATGGTACATAGTACAAAGTATTTCCCACTTGTGTTTAAAGGCTCACAAACACAAGGGGACCACTTTCCAAGGTACCCAAATCTCAACACTCCCTCTTACCGAGGAAAGTGCCATTCACCCCCAATCTCATCCCTGCAGAGGACATGGTTGCCTACTGGAAAATACTCGATGAGTATGGTTGTACTCTGATCATCAAAAGTGGTCTCTGACACAAATATGCTCAATTTGCGTGATGTATAGATGGAAGTGCATCTCCACCTATCCAAGATCACCTAGATCTTGGTATCAAACCAAAGATCTCAACCTTGGTATCCCACCAAGGATTTCTACCTCTTGGCATCTCGCCAACGGTCACTACTCCTGTCATATCACCAAGAATCACTCTTTTGTCATCTCACCAAGAGTCTCCCCCTCTTGGTATCTCACCAAGGGTACCTAGATCTCGAGATCTCACCAAGATCCTCAACTTGGCCTCTCACAAAGTGACTTCCACCTGAAGTGGATCCAGAACCTGATTTGTCCATCTCCGTAGCCAAGTGAGGCTCAAGCCTCTATGGTGCCTTGTTGCTCCTCCTCATCAATATCTGATGCTCTGAAGCCCCTACACCAACCCTCTGTCTCGACAACTCTTAAACTGAAGTTGTTTCGGGTGGACTAGTTACCCTCGATGATGGTGTCCATGAAAACTGAGTCTGAGCTCCCTCTAAATCACTACTATGAGTCAATAGGTCCTCCTCAACTCTGTCTCTCTTAATTGAAAAGTGAAATTTGACATAAAATACATGGTACATAGTACAAAGTATTTCACACTTGTATTTAGAGACTTACAAACACAAGGGGACCACTTTCCAAGGTACCCAAATCTAAACACTATACATATGAATAATAATGAAATAACAATAATTCATAATAACATCTTATAAAATATCCATATGTATTATCATTTATCATTTATCAAATTTCATAAAATTAGAGAACATCTTGAGGAAGTATCTTAATAGGAATCCTCTTAAAAGTTATTTTATTTCCTTACTCATCTCTTGCAACACATTTCCATTGATTAGTACTATTTCTTATACCATTTAGTTGGGATCAAATAAGATTATGAGAAAAATTCAAAACTATAATCACATGTAATTACTCATCTCTTGCGACACATTTCCATTGATTAGTACTAATTCTTATACCATTTAGCTAGGATCAAATAAGATTATGAGAAAAATCCAAAACTATATTCATATGTAATTGTTATTTATCAAATTAAAATTATAAGTTAAATAATTATATTAATAATTAACTAATAATTAAAAAAGTCCATTTATTGAGAGTGGAGAAAGAAATACACTAAATAAAGTACAACTGTCAAGTATGTAGACCTACTTCCAAAGTAAGAATTAAAGAAAATATGAAAAAACCAAATCAAGTAAGTTCTTAATGTAAATATGAAAAAACCAAATCAAGTAAGTTCTTAATGTTTTTGTGTGTTAAGATCAAGTAATAATCTTGTACTATATGAGAATTAAGATTGTAGATCCAATGGTTATAGTAATCAAAGTTAAGATGGGGAGATCCAATGGTTAATGATTATAATAGTTAAGATTGGGAGATCCAATGGTTATAATAATCGGAAGCATCTCATTTGAAACAATAATAATTTATGATGACATCTTACGAGATATCCATACATATTATCATTACTCAAATTTAGTAAAGTTGATTCAAATTTCATAAAGTTGGAGGATAGGAAATATTCTATGTAATTTTTTATGAAGTTTTTTTCATTCATTTCTTGCAACACATTATCAATGATTAGAAACACATATCATTTTGATAAATTTTATAAAATTTATGAAAAAAATTCAAAAATATATTCATAAGTAATTATTATTTATCAAATTATAAATTAAATAATTATATTAATAACTAATTAATAATTTAAAAAGTGAATTAATAAAAAATAAAAAATAAAACACAGTCAATAAAAACACAATTATGAAGTACACACATACTTCCAAAACATAAATTAAATAAAAAATACAATTATGAAGTACACATACCTACTTCCAAAACATAAATTAAGGAAAATACGAAAGAGTCAAATAAAGTAACTCTTTTTAGACAATAATAATTCACTATGGCAGATGTCCATTTATATTATCATTTATAAAATCTTATAAAGTTGGAGGACATCTTGAGGAAGTTGTTTTTCCATTTCCTCACTCATTTTTGGGAACACATTCCCACTTACTAGAAGCACTACCATTTAGCTCAAATGAGATGATATTGCGAGAAAAATCTAAAATTATATTTATAGGTAATTATTATTGATCAAATTATATTAAATTATAAAGTATCATTTGGTTTGGATGAGATGAAATTATGATAAAAATTTGAAATTATTTTTCTAAGTAATTATTATTTATCAAATTACAAGTTAAATAATTATATCAACAAGGGTAATAGTTGCAAAGCAGTTAGTCCCTGCTTTAAGATTATGTTTATATTTTTATTTAGTTAATTGATAAATATAATAAAGGTTTTTAAACTATTTAGTATTTAACTATATCCACTCTTTGTGTTTAATGTTATTTTAAGTTTCACCAAAAGATCAATTTCAATTGTGTCAATAGTTTTAAATTCGAAATTTGTTCAACCATTCAAGCCACTTCCAAGAAACACATAAACCTAATTAAATTTAGATTTGGAGTCACCACTACACCAACAGATAAATTTAAATTTGAAATTGTTCAAAAGCACTCCACATTAATAGATGAATTTAATTAAAATAAATTTGAATGCTACTCTAACATTTATTTTTATTTTTAAATCTTTATTAATGATAAAAATGGGTATTTAACCTATAATAATTTAGAAATCTATATGTAATTTTTTTAAAAATAAAACTATGAAGAATAAATTATTGAATGGTATTATATGTTTAACACTAATATTTATTTAAATTCATGGAGATTCATATTCTATCTCTCTTTCTTTATACAAATGTTTAAATTTTAAACATTTTTTAATGGAAGATAACTTATGTATTGTTGTTATACTATCATTAAGTGGTAATGTGAATATTTTATTGAGATATATTTTCAACATTAAAAATTATTAATTTCCTAAAAGGGACCTATACAATATTTTTATTATTTTAAGTTGGTGTTTACAATACAAAATGTCTATTTTGGTCATGAATATGGATGAAAAACACGCTATCATCATAATAATCACATTTATGATGAACGGTTGTTTTAAGGTATTAAAATTCTCAAAATTGTAATTTTGTTTTTTTTAATAATGTATTTAAAAAATATGACTATATTTGACATTACAAATTTTACTAATAATTTCATTTGAATATTTTACATGGTGATTTACAATTTAAAAAATAATTAACTTATTATTAAAGAAAACAACTTTTAGTATTTTATAAAGGATTACAAATGTTTTACATAAACCTATGTGTTAATGATCCATACAAAAGTGAAAAAACTTTAAATTTTGAAGAACTCTTTTTAAGACAAATAATAAACTCTTTTTAAAACTTGAAATATGTTTTATTATATCTATTAATGACATCCACTCTCTTGGAGAAAAGAAACAATACTTAGTCAATGAACTATTAATGCAAAGCTACACATGGCATTTTTATGATTTTTTAAACTTTTATGTATTTTTTATTAAATATATATTTATAATAGTCACATGGTGAACTTAGTCAATGAACTATTAATGCAAAGCTACACATGGTATTTTTATGATTTTTTAAAAAATTGTGTATTTTTTATTAATTTTTTATTTATAATAGTCACCTCCAATCAGGGCTTATTAGTCCCATCAGCCTTCTTAACCAATCAAAAATTCATAATTTCGTAATATCAAAAGTCTATATATATATACATATAATCACTTTAATAATTAAAAATTCTAAAACTTTAACAAACTTTACAAAAATTTATCAATAAAATTGATAAATCAACTCAATTTGACGAAAAATAGATCACTATATTTCCTACTTTGACGGGGACTAACAATTAATTAAACTATATTCCTAAATAATTATTATTTATTAAATTATAATTTAAATAATTATATCAATAATTATTAATAATTTAGAGAGATCAATTAATGATTGTGAAGTACACATACCTAAGTCCTAAACATAAATTAAGGAAAACATGAAAGAGCCCAATCAAGTAAAGTCTTCACGTTTTTTAATGTTAAGATCTATTAATAATCTTGTATTATATGAGAGTTAATATTGGAAGATCCAATGGTTATAATAATTCAAACATCAATACATATTATCATTACTCAATTTTTATAAAGTTAATGATGCCTTCAAGAAGTATCTTGTGTAATTATCTATGAATTTATTTCTTCATTTCTTCATTCATCTTTTGCAACATATACATATTTCTATTAACTAGAAGCACTATTGTTGGTAACATATTTTGATTGAATGAGATGAAATCATAAAAAAAAATCCAAAACTATATTCATAAGTAATTATTATTTTTCAAACTCCTCCTTAAGGTTTACACCCACATTTGGAGTCGTGTCACACGGGGGGCATCGTGGACTTAATGAGCCCATGTGATGGGGCACGTGTTAAGTATGAGATAGTTAAGGCAAGCACGTGTGGGAGTGATTTGACATTCCATGTTGTTTGGAACCAGGTGATGATATGGCGAACTCGTGGGAGAGGCTTGTTTCTATGTTGTTTTCCTAAGCTTCCTCCCGATCCCGGTGGGAATTGCTCACGATCCATCTACTGTAGGGGATTTTTGAGTCTGTTCGGTGGTGTAATTCGTTGTCTCTGGTGCACCTTTTGTGTTCAAGGATTTTCACTTATGTGAAAGGTAGTAGTGATAGAAAATAATGTTGGGCACGATCAACAAGATGGGTTGATGGAGGAGGACGAGATGACAGACTAGAATATGCTCTTTATTTCGGTAAACACCCTGAATTCAAAAATCCCTTTCATTATGGACACACAGGTGCAAGACCGAGATATGGTGGGTCGTTTGCAGGATGAAGTGGTGGCACTTCAGGTTCAGGTGGAGGAGCTTCAGCTCTGGTCTGCTTCATTGACTGTTGGCTCAGGGTCAGAGATGGCTTTCTCACCTTTGTTGGATGTGGCTCCACTCCTGGGTTTGAATGCTCCTTATGAGTCTACAGATCGAGAGGATGAGGTTCCACCTAATATTCAACCTTCTGATTAATCATGTTCTATTTTGTAATTTTTATTTTGGGCATTTTCGACAGAATATATTCTATACAACTCTGTAGTAAATTAAGAATATAGCTAGAAGGATTTTTTTCTTAAATAGATAGATGAATGTTGTGGTGGAGATTCAATATTTTTGTGTAATTATCTTGAAGAATCTTTTTGGTACTTTACAGCCCTTCGACCGCACCTTTTAATGAAATACAAACAAATCCACCAGTTTTTTGTGAAAAAAAATTATTATTTTTCAAACTACAGGTTAGATAATTATATTAACTACCAACTAATGATTTAGAAAGGTCAGTTAATGAGAGTGAAGAAACAAATACAATCAATAAAGAACAACTACGAAGTTCGTAGGCTTTCTTCCAAAGCATAAATTAAGGAAAATATGAAAGAGCCAAATCAAGTAAGGTTTTAAATTTCTTTATGTTAATATTGATAGATCCAATGGTTATAATAACCATATACTATATGAGAGTTAAGATTGGAACATCCAATGGTCATAATAATCTTGTTTTTCCAATCTTAACTCTCATATTGATAGATCCAATGGTTATAATAACCATATACTATATGAGAGTTAAGATTATTTATATTATTCCGGCAATAAGACTATATGAGAGTTAAGATTATTTATATTATTCCGGCAATAAGACTGCATATTTTTCCAAATCCATGATTATTCATATTATTAACTCTTATTGGATAACAGATTAGAGGTCTTATTGTCGACTTTGCTATTCCCAATGTTTTATATGTTAGCATATCCAAAGTTTTTGATCATATATGGTCTTTCTTAATCATATATTTTCTTATGCATTGCTCGAAGGTGGATTAACGCTAGCATTAGTTTGAATGTTTGTCTTAGCATTTTCTGCTAGTTAAATTTATCCTAAATTTTGTTAATTATAAATATTATATGTTTGTTGTACTATTGTTATTATTATTATTATTTATTATTAAGTACTTAACATATGTAAAGAGGCCTACCATACACATTCTTTCTTAAATGTTTACACAATGCAAGGCCCTTGGATGGTTCTGACAGCTTTAAATGTTTACTTAACATGCGTGTTACAATACATTTTCTTCTGATTTTTGGATACAATCTTGTCTGTAGTGAATTTGGGCAGTTAGACCTATTCTTGCAGTTTGCAGGGTTGAGATCCTACGCCCTTGTTTGCTTCAACTTTGCAAGGTTGGTTTCCTGCATCCGCAGTTGGACCTGTTGTTCTGTATCACAAGATGCAACAACTATCATCCCACAAAAATGTGAGAATGCCATTGGCGGTAGAACTTGGGATTTTATCTGTTCATATGCTATGCAAACTATAGTTTCATAGGAAAATGAGACACTAATGGAATGCATATTTCCGGTAAGTCCAATGTCTCCAACTTTGATGCCTTTAACACGACATATCATGCCTTTAAGACATGATGTGTACATCAAAGTGTGGCATGAACGTGTGGGAGCATGGTGGAATGATTTACTTATGTTTTTTAAAGTAAGCATGTTATATAAATGTAATAGTATTTAAAGAAGTATTGTAAATGTCCTACCTTGGTTTTTATCAGGGCACATTTTTTAATCAAGTTTACTTCAACTAAAATTTAGGAAATTACTGACTATTACTGTAATTGCATATTTGAGTTTTTGGGTTTGTATAATCTTAGTATGAAATAATTTTTTCAAGGTGTATAGTCTTGGTGCCTCTGAAATTTAGAAATTTTGCATGGTGTATAATCTTAGTGTTTAAAAAATTTAAAATTTTTTTAGGTGTTGTTTCATAAATTATTTCATAAATTCAAAAAAAATTTCAATTGGTGTCTCAGAAATCTAGAAATTTTTCATGGTGTATAAACTTAGTGTTTCCGCATATAATCTTGGTGCCTTAGAAATTTAGAAAATTTTCATGGTGTATAATCTTAGTGTTTCAAAAATTTTAAAGTTTCAGGTGTTGGTGTTTCAGAAATTATTTCAAAATTTTTTAAAGTTTTTTAGGTGTTGTTTAGAAATTACTTCATAAATTCAAAAACAAATTCAAGGTGTATAATCTTGGTGTCTTAGAAATTTAAAATTTTTTCATGGTGTATAAACTTAGTGTTTCCATGTATAATCTTCGTGCCTCATAAATTTAGAAATTTTTCATGGTGTATATTCTTAGTGTTTCAAAAATTTAAAAGTTTCATTTAGACATTCTATCAAAACAAAATCAAAATTCCAAATTTACATTTACAAACATTAAAAATAATATTGAATAAAATTTAAATAATTGTTTATAGTATTCTTTAAGTAAAAAGTGTTATAGCATTATATAAATTACTATAAATCTTGGTAAAATGTTATAATATTTTGGACTGATTTACTTCTGTTTTTTAAGGTAAGCACGTTATATAAATGTAATAGTATTTAAATAAGTATTGTAAATGCCCTACCTTGGTTTTTATCAGGGCACATTTTTTAATCAAGTTTACTTCAACTGTAGTATTTAAAGAAGTATTGTAAATGCCCTACCTTGGTTTTTATAAGGGCACATTTTTTAATCAAGTTTACTTCAACTGAAATTTAGGAAATTACTGACTGAAATTACTGTAATTTCATATTTGAGTTGTTGGGTCTCTATAATCTTGGTGTGAAATAATTTTTTCAAGGTGTGTAATCTTGGTGCCTCATAAATTTAAAAATTTTGCATGGTGTATAATCTTAGTGTTTCAAAAATTTAAAAGTTTTTTAGGTGTTGTTTCAGAAATTATTTCATAAATTCAGAATTTTTTACAAGGTGTATAATCTTAGTGTTTCAGAAATTTAGAAATTTGTCATGGTGTATAAACTTAGTGTTTTCGTGTATAATCTTGGTGCTTTAGAAATTTAGAAATTTTTCATGGTGTATAATCTTAGTGTTTCAAAAATTTAAAAGTTTGGTGTTTCAGAAATTATTTCAAAAATTTTAAAAGTTTTTTAGATGTTTCAGAAAATATTTCATAAATTCTCAAATTTTTTCAAGGTGTATAATCTTGGTGTCTCAGAAATTTAGAAAATTTTCATGGTGTATAAACTTAGTGTTTCTGTGTATAAGTATAATCTTGGTGCCTCATAAATTTAGAAAATTTTCATGGTGTATATTCTTAATGTTTCAAAAATTTAAAAGTTTCATTTAGACATTCTATCAAAACAAAATCAAAATTCCAAAATTACATTTAAAAACATTAAAAATAATATTGAATAAAATTTAAATAATTGTTTATACTATTTTTTAAGTAAAAAGTGTTATATATGGTTATCTCTTGGGGGTAGATTTACACTTCTAAAGGCTATATTGGAGAGTCAACCAATCTATTGGTTGTCACTGGGGTTGGTCCCTATTTCTGTTCTGGAGGAATTGAAAAAGTTGATGTTTAATTTTCTTTGGCACAAAACAAATGATTTTAATCATCTTCATTTGTGTCGGTGGGATCTTTTAGCACTTCCAAAATCCTATGGGGGGTGGGGTATCCGAAATATTTTTTATTTTAGTACCTCTTTGGTAGCTAATACTCTTTGGAGAGTCTTAACAAGGCAAGGGATCTGGCATAGAGTAATTTCTGACAAGTATCTTCATGGAACTTCAGTTATAAATTGGCTCAGATCTTCCTCTTTTAGGAATTTTGGGGCTTCTAGGATTTGGAGTGGACTGATAAAAGCGATACATCTCATTATGCATGGTCTGTATTGGATAACGGGAAATGGTACTCAGATTTCATTAAGAAAGGACCGTATCCTTGGTATGGGAATTACATCCTATCTATCTCCAATTCTCTTAAATGAATTACATCTCAGAAATGTTGAGAATCTTGCCCAGATTTGTCTGCCCACAACAAATCGATCGTCCCCATTTAATTGGCTTGACAGCAGGGAGTTGGGGCTCGCAGGTGCACTGGAAATGGAATGGAAATTATTCAGAACAATCCTCATCGATTCGGGCGTTATCATCACAGGAAAAGAGGATTGTTTAAGGTGGGCGGGAGGGGATGCATTGGGCATTCCTTCAGTGAAGAGTTTTTATCTGACCATTATTGAATCTAAAACACTAAACAAGGTGGAATCCTGGCAAAAAAATATATGGAAATGGAGAGTGCCTTTAAAGTTAAAATTGTTTCCGTGGTTAACAATGAGAGGAAAAATCCTTACTTGGGAATCATTACAAAGAAGGGGTTGGGTAGGACCTGGGAGATGCCCTCTTTGTAGGGGAGATTCAAAATCCATTATCCATCTATTCATTTCTTGCATTTTTAGTAAACAAGTTTGGGATTCATTGATTCTCGATTTCAATCTTAATTGTGGCTGGTATGGAACAAATCTGGCGAAAGGCATAAAGTATTGGATAGAGAACATTTCAACATCCCCACAATTCCCAGCCTATATCTGTTGGAATATTTGGCATGAGATAAATAAAGCACTCTTCGAAGATTCCAATCCATCTGTTCTGGCTGTGATATACAAGACGAAGGCAACTCTTAATTTTAAACAAACAAAAAAAAAGGGTTATAATGCCTCGGGCTCCTTTGATCACACAAAACAGTACTGAAGCTATTGCCTGGTTTGATGGGGTAGCTCAGATGGAGGGTAACAAGTGTGGAGTAGGTGGGATCATTAAAATATCTGAAGCAGAAGAGTATAAGTGGACTTTTAATTGTGGTAATGGATAAAATACCAAAGCAGAGCTTCTCAGTGCTTAGGCAACCTTCATGTTAGCAAATAAGCTAACTATTACAAATATCCAGGTGTTGGGAGAATCAAAAGTAGTCTTGGATTGACTATTAAACAAGGGTAGACTCAAGGTTGCAGCATTGGAAGGGTGGAAAATAAGGATAAAAGAATTAACAAGTACCTTCAGGTCTATAAAATATCAACATATTTACAAAGAATACAATGTGGAAGCTGATAATCAATCAAAGTTGGCTTTGGATGTTATTGAAGGCTATATTCACTATCATCATTAGATTAGTGGAGTGGAGGGACCCAGAATGCAATTTAGGGTCCACTAGAACTATGGAGATTTATGTTACTGTCCTTCTTTGTTATTTTTGTTATTGGATACTGTTGTTGTTGGAATCTTTGGTAATGATGCATAGTGATACAGCTTATATGTAACTTCAAATTTCTTTTTGCAACACTGTTTAGGTGGGTTCGGTGCTATGTATGTTTCCTCTGTATTGGGACCTTTTTATATGTTGGTATCTTTTTGAAAAAAGATGTTGTAGAAGGAATATTCTATGTGAAGAGATTCAAGAAGAAAAAAAATTATATTCTTAATATAATTGGGCTAATTTTTTCCTGGAAAAGTAAAAAGTGTTATAGCATTATATAAATTACTATAAATCTTGGTAACATGTTATAATATTCTATAAATTACTAAATCTCATGTTGTCAGACTCGTGATACATAAGCATGACTATAAATGTGAACTCGTGAGTCCACCAACCCTTGACCCGTGCACAGTGTCACATCTATTTTATTCTACTATATTTTTATATGTGCATTTCATTTCCTTTGGTGCCATAGCTTAATATATATAGTTTTATGTGTATTTAAAATCTTATAAAGGTAGGGATGAAACTTATCTATTACAGATGTGAATACACTAACCCTTCTTTTCCATCTTCTATACTTAACCAATTTCTCGTTTCTCTTTACTTAGTCATTTTTCAGAAAGTTGTGAACTCGGGTATAATGAAGCTTGCAAGTTCCAGTGGTCTGGGGTAGAATTGCAAATGACGGAAGTGTTGTTTGCAAAATGTGTATCACTGAATTGTTGGGTGCAAAATGTATATGACGGAAGTGTTGGGTGCAAGATGCATATCACGGAACAAGCTGGACATGAAAAATGAAAAATAAAAATAAATATGAATAATTAATTGAATAAAATTTAACAAAACATTATCACATATTAATAATGAATACAATATTTAATATTAATATTATAGGATAGATATCATTAATTTTACTTCATAGTTTAATTATTAATATTAATATAAAATAGTATATACAATTATATATCCATTTTAACTCTAGAGTCAAGAATGATCAATTTCTAAGTACAAACCTTTATTATCATAAACAAAATCAAAATTTCAAAATTCCAAATTTACATTAAAAATAATATTGAATAAAATTTAAATAATTATTTCTACTATTCTTTAAGTAAAAGTGTTATAACATTATATAAATTACTATAAATCTTGGTACAATGTTATAATATTCTATAAATTAATGAATAATTAATTGAATACAAGTTAACCAAACATTATCACATATTAATAATGAATACGATATTTAATATTACTAGCACAGCCATAATTACGTGGTTGATTAACGTCGAAAGGCTGGCAACCACTGGTGATGCCAGCACAGAAACGCGGCCACCACTCTGTGCGAATATCTTAATATTTTTTAATCAGGTAGATGTGGCAATAAGTTAGTGAACACAGTAATTTTTAAACACGATTAGGTAAATGTAAAAAAGTAAACATATAAACGGATGTCTTTATAACAACTCGGAAGTTAATGGATGAAATCAGAGCCATTCATTTATTGTGACGACTAAGAATATTCTAGACATATTTAATCTCGTCCATAGAAAACGTATTAAGAACTAAAAACCTATTAAATGTGCCCATTGTCAATAGGTGTACGCCTTTCGATGTAAATATTATAGGATAGATATCATTAATGTTACTTTATAGTTTATTTATTAATATTAATATAAACTAGTGTATACAAATATATATCCATTTTAACTCTAGAGTCAAGAAGGATCAATTTGTAGGTGCACACCTTTATTACCATAAACAAAATCAAAATTCCAAAATTCCAAAATCCCAAATTTACATTTAAAAACATTAAAAATAATATTGAATAAAATTTAAATAATTGTTTATACTATTCTTTAAGTAAAAAGTGTTATAGCATTATATGAATTACTATAAATCTTGGTACAATGTTATAATATTCTATAAATTACTAAATCTCAT
>JASDQU010244429.1:210909-227577 GCA_032191745.1 Picea mariana
AATAATAATGTTTGTTACATATTTCTAGAAATTTAAATGCGTTTGTCATATAGACTGGGATTGGGGCTCCCACAAACCATAAAAGAAATAAGTACAAGAAATAGGACTGTATAAAGAAGAAGTGGGCGACGGTAGAGAGGAAGACCTGAAAAGAAGAAATTGGAAGTTATCAGTCTTTGGTTATATATTTCTATTTAAAGAGGTGGAATAACTGGATTGATAAAGAAAACAAGATGTGATCTATATAGACTTACTATGATGATATCTATTTCTCCCTTTGCTATTTTCTTGTTGATGCCTTTTTATTGCTCTCATCGACGACCACTAGAATCGTCCCAACCAGTTGTTTCCCTTTGTCGGTGATCTTGTCAATTCTCCTTTGGAGCCATTCTTCAATGTAGCTTCTCATGGGGGCCACATTGATTTCATCCTGGATTTCTGTGTCTAAAATCTCGTTTTCTAATTTCATTAGATCGATAGAAATAATATGCAGAGCCTGTTCAATTTCTTCATTGTGTGTCGAATAGTCCACTAGCCAGTTGTCCACGTCATCTTGACCATATTCAAGGATGTCGTAAAACTTTTCTAAGGACAATCCCTTTAAAATATCAACTTGCTCATCGAAGGCTTGCTTGGTTAAGGACAAGGAGTTGAGGATTAAGTTTGGGTCTTGAACCTTGTTGGTACTTCCAGCTAAGTCTATTTTGGTCAGGTTTTTGAATAATTCTTCTTTCTCTCATACGGCTTGTTCACATGATTCGACAATGAGATGTACATTCTTAACTTTCTCTTTCTTGCATGCTTTTAATTGTTTGATCCGGTTTGGGGAGGGGATATCTTCTTGTCTTCTTCTCAGATCTGAGATGTTGATGACATGGTTGCCAAAAGGGATCATTGTCTCTAGATAGAAACGTTCTTCATTTTTTAAATCCACTTGCAAATGTTCATGCAAAGTATGTGCCCTCGTTCGAAAGTGATCTGGGATCTTTTTGTTGGGTGACTTATTAAAGAATTGTATTAAATGAACATAAACAAAAGTACACCATAAAGAAGGAAAATCTCAAAAGGAAAGAGACATAAGAATGCAATATGAACACAAAGAACTTGATAACAGAGTCTGTCCCTGGTGGACTACGTCCTGGGTCCTGCTCTCAAATGGGTAGGTCTTATTATTAACTCCACAAAAGAATTGGGAAAAATACATAAGTATACCTCATTCTGGAGTTAAGCCACATAATATTTTCTCAGATCTGAAAACTAACACCACCACTGCGTTCATGGTGTTGTTTTACCTAAAAATGACTATCTCCACACCTCGATCCAAGTCGGACACGTTTTGGCCCAAGAGGCACCCTTGCCTCGGTTTGCATGCCACTGCTCCTGCAACAAATGCTAAAAATCTTGAAAAGCATGCCAAAATCCATACCATTCCATACAAGCCCATACGATTTCGTATGGGCGTGCTCAATCTTACCTCTCGTGTTCTCTTGTTGTCCCAAACTCTGAACTGGAGGTCTCCTTATATAATATTTTGTGGGCGGTTAGGCATAAATGAATCCATTGGTGCATTGGTTACAGAGGCTAAGTTTAGGCGTAGGTTGTTGGGGAGGTTTTGGGGTCGAATCTCATGGACTTCCCCTTTTATCATATTCTTGGCATGCTCCACTAAGTCTGCCGGTGGTTTTGGCAAGCGGTTAAATGGCAGAATGTTTTAAATATGGTGGAATTTGCTATATTTGGTGGACGATTGGGATAAGCCCCTAGGCTGGTGGAAGGTTGTGTTCGTATGGAGAAATACATATAATCAACGGTTGGGATGAAGGCCTAGCCCCTTTTCTTTTGTGCCTAGTTCAAACCTTAGACTTAAATAATATTTGAACCATATTACAAATAAGGTCTATGGTATGGTGTAGTGGTAGCGAGGATTTGTGGGGCCTTTGGGATAATGAGAGGTCCTGATTTAGACTCTTGGGGAGTCATAAAATTTGTACACATCAACCATTGGATGGGTGCCATGTGGCATCCCATGACTAGGCCACTTGGCACCATAAAATTTGTCCACAAAACTGCCACTTGTCACAATCTGATTT
Source organism: Picea mariana (assembly GCA_032191745.1). Taxonomy (NCBI): domain Eukaryota; kingdom Viridiplantae; phylum Streptophyta; class Pinopsida; order Pinales; family Pinaceae; genus Picea; species Picea mariana. The sequence continues at coordinate 213,000 of JASDQU010244429.1, forward strand.
GCACATGAAAATGACATGTGTCATCACCTAACTTGCCCACATGTCTGCCATCCTTGCCATCCCATGCCAAATCATTTGTAAGGACGTGCCACGCGTCACCCTTGCAGTGGTGCCATGTGTCACCCTGACTTTTTGACTTTTGACCAAGTTTGACTAACTTTGACCGCTTATATCTTTTGATTTGTAACTCTGTTTGACGAGTCGTTTGTGTCGTTAGAAATCTTGCGACGCGCTCTTTGAGATCATGTCATTTTCACTAAGTTTTTGGAACTTTGAATTTTTTCCCTTTTGTTGTATGTTGAAGCCATTCTGAGTGTTTTGATTTGCTTTTGTGCGTTCTGAGTTGTTCTTAGCCTTCTCTGGATCCTTTTTGGATCATTCCCTCCCACTGAGAGATTTTTGGACCACCAAAAGGTTTCATTAATCAACTGGTAAGTGAGGGAAGATTCCCCTCACTTTATCCTTTTCAATCCACTTTGCCTTGCTTGGATGTGTGCCCTTTAAGCCTACTCGAAGATAATCAACATCATCCCTGTGTGAAGTCCTCGTCCTTCTGTCCAGGATAATATCTTCCTGTAACTCATCCAAGTACTCAGGTGAAAACTCATCAACTGAAGGTATTGAAACTTCCTCATCCTGATCCATGATCATGGGAGGCTAAAAAGGTTTCAAGTTCTCTACGTTCACAACTGAATAAATCTGCATATACAGTGGAAGATCTAAACGAAAAGCATTAGTGTCACTTTTCTCCAAGATAGTGAAGGGTCCATATCAGATGGGCTTGAGTTTCTTTCCTTCACCCTTCAATCATTCATTACTGATGTGAAGCCATACCTGGAATTGATGATCAACCCTGTGCTTTTCATGTTGAGCTTTATATTGTGCTTGACTCTTCTCCAATTGTTCCCTGACTGTCTAGTGTATCTGTTGAATCCTCTGGATGAACTTGCAGGCTCTGTACTCTGTTCATTCTTTATGCACATCGGAGTCTCTCCCATATATCAAGTCCAAAGGAACCTTTGGTAGGTACCCAAAACATGTCTCAAAACGTGAACTCTAGGTGGATGAATGTAAAGCTCGGTTATAAGCATGTTGTACATAGGGTATCTGTTCATCCCATAACTTAGGATGCTTGTTGCAGTAGCCTCGAAGAAAAAGTACGATTGTTTTGTTTACCACCTATGTTTTTCTATCAGTCTGTGGATGAAAAAAAGTGCTCCTCTTCAATTTGGTGTCCATCATTCTCCACAAGCGAGTCCAAAAATCCCCAAGGAATCGAGTATCTTGATCTGAGACAATGGATGTGGGTACCCCAAAGTGAACCCAAACATGTTGAAAAAAGATATTAGCAGTCTGGTTAGCAGTGATCTACTTTTTACATGGCATCAAGATACACATCTTGTTTAACCTATCCACTATGACATACAAATAATCATGACCCCCTTTGGTCATTGGTAAACCCCCTACAAAATCCATGGAGACAATTTCCCATGGATGGAATGGAGCAGGAAGTGGTGAGTATAGCCCCAATTTTCTATTAGTGGGCTTACAAGTAGAACACATCACACATCCTTTTACATATTTAGTTACAATTGCTTTCATTTGAGGCCAGTAACAAAACCTCTGCAAATAAGCCACAGTTTTTCCTACCCCAAAATTCTCAGACACAAGAGAAGTGTGAGCTTCTCATATCACATGGAACCGTTCACTTGTAGGAATACATAGCTTCCCAAGATGATAGAGTAATTTTCCCTGCAGAAAATAGTTCTCTACCTGTGCACCATGGGTTAGCTTCTCATATACTTCTTTAAAATCTTCATCGATGGCATATTGTTCTACATAGCTATCATCAGATAAAGAAGTATTCTTCAAAATAATAGAAGCAACAATAGAAGGTCTAGAAATCAATACTGCACCCATGGAATATTTGTTGGCATATGTCTCGATCTCGAATGGTTGTTGAAGATTCGAGAGTGCTAACATTGGTGTAGTACTGATCTTCTCCTTCAAAATGTTGAAATATTTTTGTTGCTTTCCTTCCCATTGAAAAGTGTTCTTCACACTGGTTTAGGCATGCAAAGGAGCTATGATAAAGGAGAAGTTGGGAATGAATCTCCTCCAATACTGAACAACACCCAAGAAGCTTCGGACTTCAGTCACAATTTTTGGCTCAAGCCAATTTATAATTACTTCAATTTTGGAAGGATCAATCTGCAATTTTCCTCCTCCCACAATATGACCTAAGTACATAAGTGCAGTCTTGCCAAATTCACATTTCGACATTTTCACATACATCTTTTCCTTTTGCAAAGTATCCAATACCTATTTTTACATGCCTTACATGTTCATCCCAAGTCTCGCTAAAAACAAGAATTTCATCTAAATATACAATCTGAAATTCATCCAGGAAAGGCCTGAATACATCATTCATCACACGCATGAAAGTTTTCGGAGCATTACAAAGCCTAAATGGAATAACTAACCACTCAAACAATCCTTGTTTTGTTTTAAAGGAAATCTTTCATGCATCTTGTTCTGCAACCTTGATTTGATGATATCCACTGCACAAATCCAACTTAGTGAAATAAATAACATTCTTCAACTGATCAAGTAAATCATCTATACAAGGAAGAGGGTATTGATTTTTCACCATGATTTTATTTAAGTCCCGGTAATAGACACACATTCTCCATGTGCCATATTTTTTTGGAACCATCATGATTGGAGAACCACAAGGAGATGAACTGGGCCTGATGACCTCTTGATCCAATAAGCCTTGTACCTGCTTCTTGATCTCTTTCATCTCCACAACTGACATCTTGTACATGCCCACATTAGAAAGAGGAGAATCCTACTGAAGATGTATCTCATGTTGGATTTCCCTCTTAGGAGGTAATCCATATGGTTCTTGAAAAATATGATCATACTTAGAAACAATATCAATTAATTATTTTTTATGAGACAAATCACATCCTTTGAAAGCGTCGGATGTCTCAACATCTTTCTCTTTGATGACCATGAGTACATATCTCTTATTAGTGGTTGTTGGGTCGCCAAAGTACCATATTTTTACCAACCTTTCACTTAACTTTCAAGTCATTTTCACTTCACTTTTAACCATATTTCGCTTTCCCACACCCTTACATTAAACCATTTTCATGATTACATGGGTTTTAGACATATTATTTTCCAATGCATCTATTTTAGTGTTTTTGAGTGAATTTATGATTAAATATTGGAAAAATAACATGTTTACACTTATATATGAAAGTGGGATGAGTTTCATGATGTTTACAGGTGTATTTGAAAACTCCAACCAAGTCAAACTTGACCATCAAGCCTCAAATTCGAATTTCCTCTTCAACCCCTTGAAGATTTGATGAAGATTTGGAGATCTACTCAAGTATCTTGGATGGAGATTAATCATGAAAGAAATATTTTGTGAGAGGATTTGTAGAGATATCACTTGATATGTGTGAGTACATGGTTGTAACCAAATGAGACATTTGTGGATCTAGGAGAGATTTGTGGATCTAAGTTATCTTAAACTTTTGTATAAATAGGAGTGCCTCCTCCATTTCAAGAGGAGGACTCTTGGAGCATTGTATCCAACTGATGATGGAATAAGAATCAAGCTTTCTTTTCACATCACTTTCCATTCTCTAGTTTAGATTTAGAATGCTTTAGTTTATGTGTTACTTTGTTATTGGGAGAATTGAGCTCACTCCAAATAGATCATAGTGGCATTTTCTTCTTGTTTTAATGCTTTGAATAGGTTTATATGCTTTATTGTTTTTATTAGAATTATTTGATGATCTTGATTGTTGATAAGTTATGTGAAACATTCTGAGAAGACCTCCTGAAGGGGAGCTAGTGTTTTCATGCCTACAACAACTAATTAAATGAAAGCAATTTAAGCAATTGAATTGCCCCAACAATGGTTATGAGTCTCTTCATTTTCCCTGCACTAACAAGTGTTGTATTTACCCTCATGATGTGAGCTCTAACAATATATTCCACTCGCCCCTTAGTAAGGTGGTATTTTTTCTCATGACGAAAGAAGATTGTTTTTCTATCATAAAGGTACGAACTTCCCAACACTATGCCACATATATCAAGCGGTACAACATCCAAATCCACTTCATCAATCAACTTTGAAGCAATATAAAATATGACCCTACATTGTTTGGTGACATTAAGTTTTTCTTTGTCACATACCCAACCAAGAGGGTAAGGCTTTGGATGTGGTTTCGTTACAAGACCCATCTTCTTGACAAGTGCTTTAGATATTAAGTTTACTTGGGAGCCCGGATCAAATAATGTATCTATCTTAGTATGTTTAGATACAACTTGTATATGAAATAACTCATTCCTCTTTCATTATGATATTCATAATTGGAAATTGAACTAGAATGAAGAGAATCTTTACCTTGTACTCCAACCATTGTGATCTTTCCTTCATCTCCTGATTCGAAACCAAGATCTTGATGCACTGTAGCAATAGTCTTTGTCTTCCCCTTTCCACCGAACTGTTTCGGTTTTTTTTCTGGATGTAGTTTCCAACAATGTTCTTCATCGTGACCACTCCTCTTGCAATGAGTGAAAGATGGTTTTCCTCCTTCTCTCATCATTGTAGCGGTCTTCTTGTCCTTCCTTTTAAATTTCTTGAAAGTCTTTTGTGGGAATTTGGAAGGTTTCTTCGTGGGATCTTCTTGAACATGTTTCCCCCTGTTCTCAAGGTGAGTGGCTTGCACACAAACTTCGTCAAAACTAGTGGGGTTAAACAAGAGCAAAGTATGAAGAATAAAACTGTGAAGTGTGCCAATATACTTCATTAAAGTTTCATAAGAATCCAAAGGAATATTCAATGCTTCCTAAACTATTCAGTGAAACTTTGTATAGTCTGACCTTTACTTTGTCTCAACGTTTTCCATTCCATCATTACTTTATGTTAATACCCTAATGGATAGAACGGTTTTCTTATCTCTGTTTTAAATTATGACCATGAGGAAAGAAGATTACCACACTTACTTATGTCATGTAGCTTTCTCTCCCACCATACGAGAGCGGTGTCTTCCAACCGAAGAGAAGCCAGTTGGGCTTTAACATCCTCTTCGTCAATATACTGAACACGACAATATACTTCAACCTGTCGGATCCAATTGTCTAGCTTTTCAGGATTAGAATCTCCATTAAACATAGGTAAAGAAAACTTTACATCAATATTTAATAATGGTTTCTTAAAAGAGGCTTTATTGTTAGAATGTTGAGAATGATAAGAATGCTCAGAGGAAGAAGAACTAGAACTTGAAGGTGAAGATGGAGGCTCAAGAGGGTCTCCTCCAGCCCCTTGATTTACCAAAGCATCATCATCTACATGTGCCTCATTTTTCTTCCCTTTCTTTTTCATCCTCTTCTCGTAATCTCCATACATTCGTTCGACCATTTCTGACATGTGATAAAAGACCATGTGAAAGTTTTTCTCCTGTTCATCATGCTTGTCCTCTTCTGCCATATTCTTCCTTCAGGATGCACGGTCAACTTCGATATTGAAAGTCTTAAAAGTTCCTTCACCCTGATTATGCTTGGCCCTAGTAAGCATTCATACTCAACAATTCAATTCAAAGATGACGGCTCTGATACCAACATGATCCAGGATCTTTTCGTCAGGTGACTTATTAAAGAACTGTATTAAATGAGCATAAACAAAAGTACACCATAAAGAAGGAAAAGCTCAAAAGTAAAGAGACATAAGCATGCAATATGAACACAAAGAACTTGATAACAGAGTTCATCCCTGGTGGACTACAGCTCCGAGTCCTACTCTCAAATGGGTAGGTCTTCTTATTAACTCCACAAAAGAATTGGGCAAAATACATAAGTATACCTCATTTTGGAGTTAAGCCATAGAATATTTGCTTAGATCAGAAAAATAACACCACCACTGCATTCGTGGTGTCATTTTACTTGAAAATGACTGTCTCCATGCCTCGATCTGAGTCAGACACTTTTTGGCCCAAGAGGCACCTGTGCCTCGGTTTGTGTGCCACTGCTCCTGCAATAAATGATGAAAATATCGAAAAGAATGCCAAAATCCGTACCAGGCATTACAAGTCTGTACGAGCGCGCTCAGTCTCACCTCTCGTGTGCTCTTGTTGTCCCGAATTTTGAACCGGAGGTCCCCTTATATAACATTTTGTGGGCGGTTAGGCATAAATGAATTTGTTGGTGCATTGTTTACAGAGGCTACGTTTAGGTGTAGGTTGTTGGGGAGGTTCTGGGGTCGAATCCCACAAACTCACCCATTTAGGATATTGTTGGCGCGCTCCGCTAAGTTTGGCGGTGGTTGTGGCAAGTGGTTAAATGGCGAAATGTTTTAAATATAGTGGAATATGATATATTTGGTGGACGGCTGGGATAAGCCCCTAGGTTGGCAGAAGGTTTTGATCGTATGGCGCAATACATGTAAAACATAGTTACCAACTTAATGAGAACTCTACATAGTTCTCATTTTTTGGAGGGTCAAGTTTTTTACCCCATTTTTAAAAATGGTGTTATCGGTAGCACCCCCCTCCCTTTTTAGGTGGTTTTTTGATATTTTAAATTTTCTGATATATAAGGTTTTCACTTTTTTGTTTTCAAATGCTTGTTTTTTCATTTATTTTCCAATTGTTCAAATTTTTCTATTTTTTATTTTTTTTCTCAATAGTGTTTTTCATCTATTTTCAAATTTTTTTATTTTTAATTTTTTTAATTTTATTCAGTGGTGTTTTTAATCATATTTTCATGCTCAATCCAATGTTAAAAATGTTGTAAGCCATTTATTTATTTTAAATTAAGTTTTTTCATGTAATTATGTGTCCTTAATTAAATTATGGTTCTATACTTTTTAAATATAGTGGAAAATATCATTTTTAACACATTTTTTACCTTTACTTCAATATATAGAAAATAATTGTAATTAAATAACATTATTTTTAAATATTTACTAAAAATATATAATTTATTTTTTTTATCAATTAAAAAAAAATTTGAAAAAAAAAAAACCATTTTAAAAATAAATTTATATTAAAAAAAATCATTGAATAAAAACCTAAAAAATTAAACAGGAAAAAAAAGCATAAAATTCAAAATATATATATCTAAAGTAATAGAAAATGAAAAAAAAAATTAAATAAAAAAATAAAAAAAATATTATAGCCAAAAAAACATTGAAAACACTGAAAGAAACCTATAAAAATTAAAAAATATATATAAAAAAATCTCAAATTAAAAAACCTTAAAAAATAACATTTAAAAAAAATTAAATAATTATTAATATATTAAAAAAATTCAAATTTATATAAAACATATATATATATATATATATTAAAACATATATAATATATATTTTTTTTATATATAAACATATATAATATAAGTTTTATATATTTAAAATATGTTTTATATATTAAAATATATATAATATAAGTTTTATATACAAAAATATATAAAACATAAATGTTATATATAAATATGGTTTTTTTTTTATATATTTATGAAAACAATTTTTTTGTTTTTTATATATTTAAGTTTTTTAAGTTATATATTTATGAAAACATATATTATTTCATCAAATATGTTTTATTTTAGATGTTTTTCTTAAAGTATTTATTAAATTTTGTTTTTAAAGTTTTTTTTTTCTATTTTTTTTTCTAAGTTTGAAGGTTGTAGCCTGAGAAACTAGGGGTTGGAGCCTCCTTCCAGTTGAAGCTGGAAAACAAAGGAAGTTTGTGCTTCCAATGAATGTAATTCTTCAAGACATATAAGAAAAATCGTTATGTCGTTTTCTCCTACTTTGGGTTTCCACGTAAAACATTGGTGTATTGTGTATGTGTATGATTGTTCATTTGTTCATTGCTTATTTATTCTGCAGTTATTGGATGATAATGCTACATTGATATAACAATTGGATTATATGGTTAAAAAGGACTAAATTGCTCTATTAATGATTCAGCCCCCCTCTCAGTAATCCAACAATGTCACCTTGACTTTTTGACTTTTGACCAAGTTTGACTGAACTTTGACCACTTATATCTTTTGATCTGTAACTCCTTTTGACGATTTGTTTACGCCGTTAGAAATCTTGCGATGTGCTCTTCATGGTCATGCCATTTTCACTGAGTTTTGAGAACTTTTAATTTTTGGCCTTTTGTTGTCTGTTGAATCCATTCTGAGCGTTTTTATTTTCTTCTGTGTGTTCTGAGTTGTTCTTAGCCTTCTCTGGATTCTTTTTGGATCAGAAAGGAAGCTATATTTTGTGATGTTTCCTAGGCTTCAATAATTAGCTCCATTATTTTCTTGATATTCTTCTCCACATAGCCTCTACCGGATGTGAGGAGGCTGGAGGATCCTTTTAACTTGGCTACAGGGGTGGCAGGCACGAGTTTTGCTAAAGGACTGGAAAACAATGGGGTAGGAATCAAAGCCTCCTCCAATTCCTTCATTCGTTCGTTCAGTATAGCATTCTCCACTTAAATTCCTCCAATGGAATCATCAAGAGCATCTGCGGTTACTCGATGAAATTGGGAGATTTGGGATGGCTGCATGTTCCTAAGGTTAATCTCTGAACGAGATTTCCCTTTCTTATTTGTTACATCTCTCTTTTCAATAATTAAATTTTTAGATTTGTTGTCAAAAACAACGCTCTGGAATACGAAGGATTCATCTTCGCAAAAAATGCCAGTTTCATCTATTTCCATTGTGGAACTATGGCGCATCGCATCCACGGGCTGATCAACTTTGCAGAACACGTCATCCACAACAGTCTCAAGTTGCATGTTCTCACTTTCAGTTTCGGTCTCTTCATCTTACCCTACAACGTTTTTTATCTTCTTCATCATGGGAATCTTGTAAGAACTATCAATTTTTCCGCGAGGAGGGTTCTTATCTCCTCCTCTGTTTGAAGAATTATAGGTTGTTTTCTTATTGGCATGGGTCGTTGGAGCAATGCTCCATGATGTCGTGCTCTTGGGAGTGTTAGTCGAGGACTAGACACTCTTCTCATAGGAGCCTTTCCCCTTTTGTTTGTACAATTCAATTGTTCTTTGTAATGTCTCTACATCGCCATAGTCAAGAGCAAGAGTATTGTCGTCATTGTCTCTGTCTTCGTTCAGGCGTGTATGGATAAAAGAGATGCTAAAGCCAACTGCTAGTAATGTTCTAGAAAAGTCTCATTATGGTCGAACCCTCTTAGCCTTTCAGCATATATTAGGTTCAAGTTGTTTAAATGAATTGTTCATCATATCTTAGCCTGAACACGAAGTCCCTGACTTTCCAAGGCAGAGGAATGAACTATTTTTTTCTCTTGCCATGGAAAAAATGCAACTAGTGTGTATTGCCTTGTTATTTCTATAACAAACATCTTGTCTGTGATGTGACATGGAAGTAAAGCAGGATTTTCCTTTGAGCCAAAAATCATTATTACACTGTAATTTTCCATTTTTTCAAGTGTCCCCTTCCTATCCAAAAACTTGGTTGTCTGGCCAGACATCCGGGGAAAATCCTTTCCTAACAATAAATATTTGAAAACCGAGACAAAGTCATTAAAAACCTCATAAAAACAATGGGAGGCCTTATGCCTCCACAAGGCCTGGTACCAAAACGTTATTGGGTCGAATTAATAGTTTATCTTCTTGGACAGAGACAGTTTTGGAAACAGACATCAATGAGTTATCACGAAAACCAAGTAGGATGACATATAAAATTTATTCTCTTCTTTGAATCGTGACAATTGGAAACAGATTTCAATGGAAATTAGCTTCCCCCAATCAAAAATGGATTGTTCCTTGACTATAAAATACAAAATATAAAGAACCATGTGGGAAATTCTTGTCATGGATTCATGTCCCGTTATTCTTGCAAACAACCAGGAAATCTCTTGGAATGGATTTCTAAAGGAACTGACCTGCAACTTTGTGATATCTTCAGGAACTGTTGTCGGCTCTTCCAGGAACTCGAGTAAGAGATCCCACCCGTTATCATGTTTTTATAGGAATTTCTTGCAGTCTTGTCCTCTGAAAGTCAATGTTGGCTACAACAATCTTAACATCTTGCAGAAGACCTGAGGTGACAAAGAAATAGGAGAATGATCGCGCAGTGGAATAATTCTTTGGCTTGAAATATATTTTTCGGCCCACCAAGAGACCACCTCCTTAAAGTCAAAAACTTTTTGGACGCAGCATGCACGAGCGATTCCAAAGGTCCAAATCACTTTGCTTTGGGCGGAATGGGATGAATAGTAAGAGTATGCCCTAGACCACTAAAAGTTCTGGTCCTCACGCCCAAAGATATTCATTGTATCTCCACAAAACTATTGTTGAGTTGCTACCATATGTTTACAAGAACGCTCGTTTGCTCCAGATGATGTTTGAAATGAAAAGTTTGAAGGGATAATATAACCCTCCACAAATCTTGGTCCAATGCATGTGAATGGGAGATCTCCTCGATCCTTTCGCTCATTAATGAAAATCTCGACAGTTGTTGCATGATGCATTGCTAGCATTAAAGACTAATAATAATAATTTCATACTTAGAAGTGAGAATATGGAGGGTACGGTGAAGAGAAATTAAGGATTAGAGATTTCGTGAACGCCCCAACATGACGAACCGCAAAAGATATTCCATGATGTTTGAGATGAACAATTGGAAGGGATAATATAACTCTCTACAGATCTTGGTTTAATGTGTATTAATGGGAGATCTCCTTGAGTGTTTCGTTCATTAATGACAATGTTGATGGTTCTTGGATGATGAAATGTTAGCATCAAAGATTACTAATTTCATATTTAGAAATAAGTACGAAGGTCGCAGGGACGTGAAAGAGTAATTAAGGAATGGATAATTATCGAAATAAGTCAGTCGGGATTCAAAATAGGGTTACAAGGTATAACCATGAGAGGTGAGGGCTCGAAGGTCAAATTGTATGTCTCGGAAGTTTTGAGTGCAAAACGCATAACATGGAAGAGGGCATGATGGGACAATCCAAAGGTCAATTTGTATATCACGGAACTCTCGGAACTGTTTGTAGGCCATGGAACATTGGATGCGCAATTGTGATCCTGCATGTCCGGGTACCCGCAATAGAAAAAGTGGCTAAGTATGGAATAGGGAAACGGTAGGCCGGACTTGTTTTCGCTAATATATTGAAATTTGTAATAGATAACCCATTACATGGGAATATATTTTATGCATGTTTCTGGGCAAGTTGTGTAGCGATAGTCAATATGACTATCTCGCCGAGTGTTTTTCTTATTAATGACGGTATGTACGATTGTTGCATGATGAACTGTTAGCATTAAACCTTGGTCATTGCATACTTTGAAAGAAGTGTGAAGGTGGCAGGCACAGGAAACAGTGACTAGGAATTGGAGATTTCGTGAACCCACCAACACGAGGATCCGCGAAAGAGGTTCCAAGAATGGGAAAGTATGGAAAGTGATCAGACAGGCTTCAAACCAGAGTGACAAGGGTTCCCCATGAGACGTGACGCCCCAACGGTCAAATTGTATGTCTCGAAAGTTTTGAGTGCAAAATCTGTAACACGAAAGAGGGGATGATTTGGGAGTCTGGTAGTCAATTTGTATATCATGGAAGTCTGGGAGATCTCCTCGAGCCTTTCGATCATTAATGGAAATATTTACGGTTCCTGCATGACAAACTATTAACATTAAATCTTACTAATTGCATATCCATAAAGAAGTACGAAGGTGGTGGGGACATGGAACATCAATTAAGGAATGGCTACTTATCAAAAGCAGTCAGTTAGGATTCAAAATAGGGTTACAAGATATAACCAATAGAGGTGAGGTACCGAGGGTCAATTTGTATGTCTCGGAAGTGTTGACCTCAAAACGCATAACACGGAAGAGGGCATGATGGGGCATTCCAACGGACAATTGTATATCGCGGAACTCTGGGTACTATTTGCAAGTCGCGGAACATTGGAAACACAATATTGAGCCCACCAGTTTGGGAACTCGCAATCAAAAAAGTGTCTAAGTATGGAATAGGGAAACGGTAGGCTGGACTCGATGCACAGTGGTTGCAGCATGTGCAACCATGGACATGTACTATGTCATGAACATAGAGCCAACTTGTGGCTAAGTATTGAAAGGAATGACGATCGGTCGGGCTCATGATGGGGCATTCCAGTGGACAAATTGTATATCGCAGAACTTTGGGTATTGTTTGCAAGTCACGAAACATTGGAAACGCAAACTTGAGCCCGCTAGTTCGGGAACCCGCAATCGAAAAAGTGTCTAAGTATGGAATAGGGAAACGGTAGGTCGGACTGATTTTCACTAATATATTGAAATTTGTAATAGATATCCCATTACTTGGAAAGATATTTTCTGCATATTTATGGACAAGTTGTGTAGGGATAGTTAGTGTGATTGCCTCCTTGAGCCTTTTACTTATTAATGACAATATTTACAGTTTTTGCATGATGAACTCTTAGCATTAAACCTTTGTTGTGGCATATTTGGAAAGAAGTATGAAGGTGGTGGGCAGAGGAAACAGTGACTAGGAATTGGAGATTTCATGAACCCGCCAACCCGAGGATCCAAAATAGGGTGACAAGGGTTCCCTAGAAGATGTGAGGCCCCAACGGTCAAATTGTATGGCTCAGAAATTTTGAATTCAGAATGTGTAACACGGAAGAGGGGATGATATGGGAGTCTGACAATCCATTTGTATATCGCGGAGGTCGAGGTGTTGTTTGTAGGTCATGGAACAATGAAAGTACAATCTAGAGGTCGGAATAATTAATGGGCATTGGGAAGGGCGCGAATGTGGCGGGGATGGAAGGGAGCGATAAATGTTTTGAAACTTTTTGTGAACCCAGGTAGAGTGAAGCTTGCGAGTTGGAGGATCTCGGGGTGGAATTGTAGATCATGGAATTTTTTGGTGCAAGATGTATATCATAGAACACATGGAAAAAATTAGGTAAGTATGGAAAGGAACAACAGTCGTTCGGAGTACCGTAAATGGTAGTTTAATGCATGTTAATGAGAGATGTCCTCGAGGTTTTTTCTTGTTAATGCCGATTGTTTTGTACCAGTGTGTTGAGTTGTCACTAGTAAAACCATAATTAATTTGCATTGGGAAGAGTGCAAAGGTAGTGGGGATGGAATGCAACGTTAGATGCTTTGAAACTTTTGTGAACTCGGGTAGAGTGAAGCTTGTGATTTCGAGGAGTCCAAAGTGGAATTGTAGATCACAGAATTTTTTATTGCAAGATGTATATCATGGAACAAGCAGCAGGAGAGTTTGAAAGCACCAACCCCAGAAACCACGACCATAAAATTGGCTAAGTATGGAAAGGAAAGGCATTCGGTCGAACTCGTGATGTGAGGATATAGATGGAGATGAATATTTGTCAGTCCACCAACCTGGGAACCTGCGATCATAGAAAGAAGACTAAGTATATAACCAGAAAAGGATAATAGAGGGGAACAAGAAAAGGGAAAAAGGGGTAAGTATCTCACAGAACAAATTCTATTGTTTGTTTATTAATGCCAATCTTTTCAAACCTCTAGTGAGTTCTCACTAGTAAAAGAATAAATTGCAGATCATGGAAATTTTTGGGTGCAATATGTATATGACGGAACATGGGGCATAAGAGTTTGATAGCGCTAACTTGGGACCCAGTGATCACATAATTGGCTAAGTATTGAAAGGGACGACGATCTGTCGGGCTCATGATGTGAAGATATAGATGAATATGAGCATTTTCCAATCCGCCAACCTGGGAAGCCATGATCATAGAAATGCGACTAAGTATAGAACCATAAAGGGATAATATAGGGGAAGAAGACAAGGGAAAAACGGGTAAGTATAGAGGAGGGAAAAGAAAGGGAGAAACGAACATTTAGTCTTAGCTATGTAATATAGTTGGAGGTCGACAAAGACAACTTCAAGTTTAAAGAGAATTTGTTTATATTTATTCCAATAGTATTCATATTAATATATCTTAATAGATTATTTGTCTTCCAAATGTAAACCATATTCCAATTTGTAGGGTGTTTTTCAGCTCGCAAATTTTGTTCAAACCCATAAGCAATATATATATATATATAGATAGGATGCAACATTTTTTATATGCAAGGATATTCTCAAATAGAAGAAGCTGTAATATATGCACAATATTGAACAAGAACATGATGTCGACACCTAAGTTTCCATGTTGAAATAAAGTCATTAATTGATTCTATTTACGAGGCCTCGAAGAATGAAAGAAGGACGGATCCACCCATTTCTTTCTTAAGTATAGGGTGGGCACCATAGAACTATGTCCTATCACAAATTATTCGTCCATGTAAACTGTAAGGAGCGAATAGAGCAGATTTTATTTATATCGAAGTGTTGGGTAGGGGAAAAAAAACCTTGTCGAGCATGTTTAACTACGGATCAAAGAGCGTCTTAAATTGTTGTAGAAAGAGGTTGAATTCATCTATCAATAGTTGTACAGGAATATGGTTCGATTTAAAAAAAAAAAACCAATATTAAACATTGGAAAACATCATACAAAAACCTC
>JASDQU010244429.1:227627-243835 GCA_032191745.1 Picea mariana
TATATATATATATATATATATATATATATATATATATATAGGATGCAACATTTTTTATATGCAAGGATATTCTCAAATAGAAGAAGCTGTAATATATGCACAATATTGAACAAGAACATGATGTCGACACCTAAGTTTCCATGTTGAAATAAAGTCATTAATTGATTCTATTTACGGGGCCTCGAAGAATGAAAGAAGGACGGATCCACCCATTTCTTTCTTAAGTATAGGGTGGGCACCACAGAACTATGTCCTATCACAAATTATTCTTCCATGTAAAATGTAAGGAGCGAATAGAGTAGATTTTATTTATATCGAAGTGTTGGGTAGGGGAAAAAAAAACTTGTCGTGCATGTTTAACTACGGATCAAAGAGCATCTTAAATTCTTGTAGAAAGAGGTTGAATTCATCTATCAATAGTTGTACAGGAATATGGTTCGATTTAAAAAAAAAAAAACAATATTAAACATTGGAAAACATCATACAAAAACCTCAAATATTTTATATTCAGATAAATTAGGTTACAAAATACCGTTGATATTATTTCCCAAAATAGTTGTCTTGAAATAGTTCAACACTGAAATTTAAATGTGTTTTTCATAATGACTGCGATTGGGGCTCCCGCGAATCAAAAAAACAAATATGTACAAGAATCAAGCATGTAGACAGTCTTTTATAGATTTCAACTTGATCATCAAATGCTTGCCTAGTTAAAAACAATGAGTTGAATATCAATTTCGGATCTTGGACTTCATGGGTGTTATCAGCTAGATCTATCCCAGCTTCTTGAATAGTTTGTCTCTTCTAGATATGGCCTTCATGCATTAGCTTTTTATTCAACATTTCGTACTTTGCTATGTGTTAATTTCCCTCTATCATCGAAAACTTCAGGTTTAAGGTGCCTTCCTTATAATGCTCCTGGTCATCCACATCTAAGACAACTTAGAGATGCGATTGAGGCCCAATTCAAAGATGAGGGAGTGGTTTTATGTGACATTGGCTTTGGGGGAAAAAAGTTATGTTAGCCAACAGAAGCCGAGACAAAAAAAATTCAAGTATCTTGTGACTGGTATTCTACCTGTATTCAATCGTTTGTTTGGTTGAAAGGCTTGCCTGAAGATTTGTATGTTGAATTTATTTGTTTTATTGTTGTAAATTGGAAGGGACGTTCAAGTCACCTGCAAAATGATCCTTTGTTGAAGTATATAGCTTCTTCTAACAACACAGATTTGGAAAGTGTATCAAATGTTGCAGATCACACCATAATATATCTTTCTTCATAGGAGTGGCATATATCATGGCTCACAAAATGGTTTGGAATATTCAGAAGTGATGCCAAATATTACTCCATGCCCGAATATACTCAAAAGGAAATTATAAATTTGTATCCTCACGAAGGTGAGAAATTGTATGAGTGGTTGAATCAACATTCTAAAATTATAGAACCTTCTATCTCAAAGTTGTAATAGACTTGACAGACAACCAAATTATATCTTAAAGTTTGTTGGGCAAAATCTGGATGTAGTAATAAACTCGACATACAATCAACTTCCAATCACTACTGGTACTAATGTCAAGTGTATCAATTCATGACCCCAGGCTCCAGGTAGCTCAGCTTCAGGCATCCACACTGAAAGTGAATCTAGGCTCCAGATAGCTTCAGCTTCGAACATTGACATTGGTGATGGAAATGGGAAAAGTTCCATTAATTGCAAGGTGGTAATGCGGTGAACAAGCAGACATATCATTGTCAAAAAACTTAGACTACAGGGTTGTCAGACTTGCAAATAGAATTGAATTTAGTGTTTCTTTGTCATGACAATTACAATGTTGATGTGAGTCCGGAAATCTTTGGAGGTTGGGTGTCCTGTGCGATGATGACCTCGACATTAGGTGCATGTCAGACATTTATTATCTAACATTGTGGTGTTAATGTGATTTCCATAGTCGAGGATGGGTCGATTGAATTGGCACAAGAAATATTAATTGTGTAATTAATTAACATCGTTGAAGGACGTGAATCCCAAACAATGCCTAAAACTTTTCGAAGAGTCATGTGTTAAAAAAATACATTATTTTATATTTTAAAAAATACAAAATTGTATTTTCTATGTCTAACATTAGGTTTCACACATAAACATTTTTAAGTTAACCAAAATTAATATATAGTCAACTCAGATCCCTGGAAGCAATCAAATTCCCTAGAGCTAGTTTATTTCCATCATGTTGGTTAAGATAGAAGGATCCACCACCAGGACAAAGAAACAAGGTAGCAATAAGAGAACCTGTGATGGGGATGGAAGCACTCTATGACCAGGAAGGAAATCTGTTCTTATTGACCTGTGATCTTGATGAAAAAATCAAGAGATGCTTGCAGCGAGGCCATGGTGATTTATTTGAACAAGACAAGTCAATACTTCAAGCATCGATAAACTTCCATTTTTTTCAAATATCGGATCTAATGCAACAGAAGAAATGCATTCTCCTTATTCAAAGCATGGGAAACATCAAGAAGATTGATATTCGGTGGAAATAGATCTGGAATATCTACTACATCAAGGTATTTTATAAAGAATGAATAAAAAATCATTACATGAAGGTGGTAGTAAAAGGTGATCTTCATAAACCAAATCATTACCTGAATATGTCAAACTTCTTGCAGAAGGTGGTAGTATAAAGTAATATTCAGAAAGTGTTGCAAAGTCCATAGTCCAAAATTCCTTCCCATTAAATTTTCCCAGTTACTTGTCGATGCAGACATCAAAATATTTTGAGAGCCTTGTGCCCTGGTTATATACCCACCTTTAAATACCAGGAGAATATTCTTGCAAAGAGCAACAAACTCTTTGACCCATATGCAATTATATACATAGGAATAGTGAAAAAAATGTGCAGTAGTGATAGAAAGTTGATTGTATGTGGAGTCTGTTACTACATCCAGAATTCGGTGAACAAACTTTGACAAAGAAGCTGACTTTCTTTCAAGTCTGTTACCACACACAAAAGCCGCTCAACAAACTTTGACATAGAAACTTCTATAATTTTAGGAGGTTGATTCAACCACTCATACAGTTTCTCACATTCGTGGGGATCCAAATTTATAATTTCCTTCTGAGTATATTCGTGCATGGAGTAATATTTGGCGTCACTTCCGAATATTCCATACCATTTTGTAAGCCATGATATGTGTAACTCCTCTGATGAAAGATAAATTCTGGTGTGGTCTGCAAGATTTGATACACTTGCCAAATATGTGTTGTTGGAAGAAGCTATATACTTCAACAAAGGATCATTTTGCAGGTGACTTGAAAGTCCCTTCCAATTTCCAGTAACAAAACAAAGAATTTCAACATACAAATCTTCAGGCAGGCCTTTCAACCAATCAAAGGATCGAATACAGGGAGAATACCAATCATAAGATACTTGAATTTTTTTTGTCTGAGTTTCTGTTGGCTAACAGAATTTTTTTCTCTCAAAGCTGACGTCACATAAAACCATTCCCTCATCTTTAAATTGGGCCTGAATGGCATCTCTAAGTTGTCTCACATGTGGATGACCATGAACATTACAAGGAAGGCACCTTAAAGCCCAAGTTTTCAATGATAGAGGGAAATGGGAATAAGTATTTAAAATGAACGTTGGAGGATGATAGTATAATCTTCCATAAATCTTGGTTTAATTCGTTTTAATGGGATATGTCCTCGAACTTTTCACCTATTAATGCCAATATTTGTAAATATGGGTGGTGGGTTGTCACTAATAAAGGCATGATTAATGTGCATTGGGAAGGGCATGAAAAATGCTTTGAAATTTTTGTGAACCTGAAAGCCCAGGAACCCGTGAATTTGTGACAACAGGAGGTGAAGAATTGACTAAGTATGGAAAGGCGGGGCATAATGTCTTAAAAAAACTAAAGTAAGGAACAATTTTTCTGAGTTCAAGATCCACAAAAAAAAAAAATTAGATCCCATAATATTGACCTCTACCAATTCAATACCAGGGGACTGGAGTGCATCTGGGGTGCCTGTGAGAAAAGTTAATCCTTTGATGAAGAATTGTTTGTATTGCAATATGTCAAAATAATTGTGTCCTGATAGTATTTAAAATGAACACTGGGGGATGATAATATAATCTCTCGTATATCTTGCTTCAATGCATTTTAATTGGAGATGTCCTTGAGCTTTTCCGTTATTAATGCCAATGTTTTTGAACCTATGTGGTGAATTGTCACCAATTAAAAGCGTATGTAATTTGCATTGGGAAGTGTGCGAAGGTAGTGACAATGGACAAGAGCGATAAATGATTTCAAACTTTTCTGAACCCGGGAGTCTGCATACTCGCGAATCTAGGACAACAAGAGGTGAAGAATCGAATAAGTATGAAAAGATGGGGCGGTCAGATGGAAGAGGACAAACTCGTCATAGGTAGATTGAAGCTTGTGAGTTCAAGGAGACTGGGGTCGAATTGTAGATCACGAAATTTTTGGGTGAAAGATGTATATCATGGAACATGGGGCATGAGATTTTGATAGCACCAATCCGGGAACTCGTGGCCATAAACATTAACTATGGGAAAAAAATTCTCAATTATGGAATATAGTTGGACCTCAACAAACTCAGGTTCAAGTACAAATAGAATTTGTCTATAGTTATTGAAATACCAATCATATTATTTTATTTTAATAGTATTTTTGTGGCTCAAATGTAAACCATGTTCCAATTTGAAGGGTGTTTTCGACTTGCAAAGTTTGTTGAAACGCATAGGCGATAGAGAAAATATGAGTTAACATTTCCATATGCAAGCATATTCTCAAATATGACAACCTGTAATATATGCACAGTATTAAACAGGGACATGACATCAACACCCTTGTGGATTTCACCTTTGTGGATGATAGTGGGGTAGCACAATATTGAATTCTTACTATGATGATGCCTTAAAAAAACTAAAATAACCAACAATTTTGCCAATTCAAGATGGACACAAAAAAATCATCAAATCCCATAATATTCATCCATTAATGCGTTTTAATGGGAGATGTCCTCGAGCTTTCCGCTTATTGATTCCAATATTTTCCAACCTACCTAGTGACTTGTCACTAGTAAAAACATAATTAATGTGCATTGGGAAGGGTGGAAGGTGGCAAGAATGGAGGGGAGTGAAAAATGCTTTCAAACTTTTGTGAACCTGGGAGTCTATGAACCCACGAAACTTTGAAGACTCGACTAAGTATGGAAAGGCGGGTCGGTCAGATGGAGTCATCATAGGTAGAGTCAGGCGTGTGAGTTTGAGGAGCCCGGGGTCGAATTGTAGATCACCGAAGTTTTGGGTGCAATATGTATACCTCGAACACAGGGCATGAGAGTTCGATAACGCCTACCCATGAACCTGCGGCCATAAAATTGGCTAAGTATGCAAATGGACGACGGATGGTCGGACTCGTGATGTGAAGATATAGATGGAGATGAGGATTTTCCAGTTCTCCACCCCAGGAACCCATGAGCATAGAAACACAACTAAGTATAGAACCATAAACGGAAAATAGAGGGGAACAAGAAAAGCGAAAATGGGTAAGTATAGAAGAGGAAAAAGAAAGGGAGAACATAACTTTATCTCTCACACAACAATACTTAATCTCGTAATTATAAAGCAATAGAAACACATTAACTATGGGAAAAACATTCTTAGCTATGAAATATAGTTGGAGTTCGAAAAACTCTGGTTCAAGTCCAAAGAGATGTTGTTTATATCTATTTCAATATTTTTCATATTATTTTATTTTAATAGTATTTTTGGTGGCCCAACTATAAAAAAATGTTCCAATTTGTTTTTTTCAAGTGGAGATGTGTTTGTGAAGACACATTTCCTTGAACCACGGTCCAGGGGTAGGAAAAATGCAACATCGACTATTTGTTGAGCAGAGATTTGTTGAAGATTAAGCAATGTATTTCCAAGTGCATGTATCATTTGCATAGTATCAATATGATTTCTTTCATGTTCTTTGTGTATTCTTCTAAATGCACTTGTCATAGATTTTTCAATCTTTGCCATGTCACTATGGCTGCGACAAAGGTGGGGTCCCTGGAAAACAATGATTTTCAAGAACAACACCAAGACAACATCACACTCATGTTTCTATGGTCATAGTAATCACACACGAAAATGTTCTGCAAGAGGATTTTGGCTCAAGCATTCCCAGTATTGAAAATTCTTACTTGCAAATTGAAAATAGAAAACAACAACCAATGAACAGAAATGAAACCACGAAACTAAGAATCACCGATGAATGGGGAAGTTCAGAAGTGTGGCCCCTGGTGTGCAAACTGCAACAACTGGTCTAACTGTGGATGCAGGACCCCAACCTTGCAAAGTTGAAGCAAACAAGAGCAAGCAGCAAACAACAAACCAGTGAACAAGTACCAAGAGGCCCAACTACAGCTGCAGTACCTCAACTCTACAAATTTGAATCAAACAACAATAAGCAGCATCCAGTGAACCAACGAGCAAGCATCAACCAGTCAACCAAGAATGTCGGTGAAGAACAATATTGCCCAAATTCACTGCAGACAAGATTGTATAAAAAAATCAGAGGAAAATGTATTGTAGCACGCCTGTTAAGCAAACATTTCAGCCTGTGAGGCTTCTCAGGTAAACATTTAAGGTTGTGAGGACTGTGCAAAGGCCTCCCACTATGTAAACATTTAATAAAGTTGCAGTTTGCACGACTGGCATTCTTCATCCATAATTGGAACTGCACTTCTGTCGCTCCCCATTCACGGGTAAGTTTCACTGCCATGGTTTCATCCCTATTTGTTGTTTGTTTTTTTCCAATTTGCAAGTAAGAATTTTCAATACTGGGAGTGATCAAAATCCTCTTGCAGAACATATTTGTATGTGACTAAAATGACCAAAAAAACATGACTGTAATGTTGTCTTGGTCTTGTTCTTGAATGCCAATGTTCGACACAGAACCCACCTCCATCACAACCATAGTGACATATAAAAAAGAAAATTGAATTTTCTCCTCACATACAAAGATGTTCTACAAGAGGATTTTGACTCAGGCATCTCCAGTATTGAAAATTTTCACTTGCAAACTAGAAATAGAAAACAACAAACAACAAATAGGAAGGTAAACATATCACTGAAACCCACCCGTCAATGGGGAATGAAAAAAGTGTAGTTCCAATCACGGTTGCAGAATCCCAAGCGTGCAAACTGCAACAAGAGAAATAGGAAAATAAGAGCAACAACAACAAGAAAATAAGAAACCAGTGAACAAGCAATGAGCAAGAATCAACCAGTGAACTAGTAATGTCGTTGAAGAACAATATTTCCTACATTTACTGCAGACAACATTGTATAAAAAGAAATCAGAGGAAAATGTATTATAACAAGCATGTTAAGTAATGCAGGAATGCAACTGCGACATTGAGACCCACCGGTGAATGGAGAAGGACAAAAGTGCAACCCTTGGCCTGCAAACTGCAACAACAGGTCCAACTGCGAATGCAGGACCCCAACCTTGCAAAGTTGAAGCAAACAAGATAAAGCAGTAAACAACAAATCAGTGAATAAGTACCAAGAGGCCCAACTACAGTTGTAGGACCTCAACTCTGCAAAGTTGAATCAAACAACAATAAGCATCATTTAGAGAACTAACGAGAAAGCATCAACCAGTCAACTAGGAATGCTGGTGAAGAACAATATTGCCCAAATTCACTGCAGACAAGATTGTATCAAAAAATCGGAGGGAAATGTATTGTAACACGCCTGTTAAGCAAACATTTCAGGCTGTGAGGCCTATCAGGAAATATTTAAGGCTATGAGGACCGTCCAAAGGCCTCCCACTATGTAAACATTTAAGAAAGTTGCAGTTTTCACGGATGGCATTCTGCATCCGTAATTGGAAGTGTGCTTCTGTCGTTCCCCATTCACAGGTAAGTTTCACTGACATGGTTGCATCCCTATTCATTATTTGGTTTTTTTCCAGTTTGTAAGTAAGAATTTCCAATACTAGTAGTGATCAAAATCCTCTTTCAGAACATCTTTGTATGTGACTACTACGACCAGAGAAACAGGACAGTAATTTTGTCTTGGTCTCGTTCCTAAACGCCAATGTTCGACATAGAACCCACCTCCATTGCAGTCATAGTGGCATATAAAAAAGGAAATCAAATTTTCTCCTCACATACAAAGATGTTCTCCAAGAGGATTTTGACTCAGGCATCTCCAGTATTGAAATTTTTCACTTGCAAACTGGAAATAACAAATAAAGAACAACAAATAGGAAGGTAAACATGGCACCGAAACCCACCCATCAATGGGGAACGACAAAAGCGCAGTTCCAATTGCGGTTGCATAATCCCAAGCGTGCAAACTACAACAAGAGCAACAGGCAAACAAGAGAAACAACAATAGGCAAACAAGAAACCAGTGAACAAGCAACGAGCAAGCATCAACCAGTGAACCAGTAATGTCGTTGAAGAACAATATTGCCCATATTCATTGCAGACAACATTGTATACAAAAAAATCAGAGGAAAATGTATTGTAACAGGCCTATTAAGTAAACATTTAAGGTTGTGAGGCATGTTAGGTAAACATTCAAGTCTGTCAGGACCGCCAAAGGGCCTTGCGCTGTGTAAACATTTAAGAAAGAATGCAATGTGGCAGGTCTGTTTATGTACGCAAAATAATTATTATATTATTTTATAATAATATAAAATAATAATAGTAAAAAGAAATAGTAATAATAATAACAATAGTTGCAAAAAAAAAATACTCAAAGGAAAAACTAATATGAAGTCAGCTAATAAAAAAATGACTCTCAATGCTCAAAACTTTGGATATTTAAACATTTTAATAAAAATAGTAAAAATTCAGAAAGACCGTAGATGATCAAAAACTTTGGATATGCTAACATATAAAACATTGGGAATAGTGAAGCTGGCAATAAGACCTCCAATCTGTTATCCAATCAGATCATGACATATATGGTATTTTTTATTATATACAAATCAATGCTTTTAGTTCTGTAGTTCCAACAATAGAGATTATGCAAATATTTTTAGTTAAAGGACAAACTAATATGAAGTCAATGAATTATCTATCGCTATAGTCCCTCTACGCCTTGGCAGGGACTAATAAACAGTCCCATAGGAATACAATTAAACTTCAAGTAGCTATTTATGTTGTACATAAAGAAACTATACAAAAAAACACTGTTTTACACATATTAATAAGATCTAAATGAATGATGTGAGAAATATGATTTGTTTGAATTTTTTTTAATGAACTATCTAATTATAATTGCAACATAATAAAATAACTTTAAAATAGAGTAGAGTAATATTTTATGTTTATTTCTTATTTTTTTAGTAATTATCATTTAAATCTAATAATATAATTATTAGCAAAATCACAATTTTACATTGTTTAAATTTTATTTTTAAATACATAAATAAATTTAACATTCTCAAAAATCCCAAAAATATCTAAAATATATGATCTCAATTATTGAAATTTACAATATGTAAATTTCCAATCAAATTTTAAACAAAACTTATAAACATACCACTTCAACAATTCCCTAATAACCTTATGGAATTTTTTCATATACATAGATATGTGTACACAATAAAAATATGGTTTGAAGTTGTACAGCAATATGGGCGCACAACTTTTGATGGAATAAATTTAACAAAGCGAAAAGAATGAAAGACGATTCATGTATTTGAATTTCCAAAATTTTCCTGACTTTTGACATTTAATAATTAAAGAATACGTGATAACGCAGAGGGGATATTTAAGGAAACATGATAACGCAAAAAGATTAATTTACTCCATATGATTTTATAACAACCAACCGAGAAAAGGGGAACGCTAAAAGAAACTCTAAGTGCTATGTGACATAAATATTCGTGAAGTTTATTTTTATTTTTATGATACATGAATAGTAAATATTTGTGGGTATTTTTTATTTTTATGATACTTGAATAGTTAATGGAGGAGATGTGGGTAGTTTTATACAGGTTAAGTTGATTGCTGGATATTACAATTCTTATAGGATTTTGCACTTAGAGTTATTATATATTTTTTTATATTATAAATTAAAAAAAATAAAAATTAATTTTTAAATGTTAAAATTTTTTTTGGATAAATATTTGTGTAATTTTTTTTTAATTTTTATGATGTATGTATAGTAAATATTTATATAGATTTTTTTTTTTAATGATACATAAATAGTTAATGGAGGAGATGTGGGTAGTTTTATATAGGTTGAGTTGATTGTATTGGAGAGTACAATTTTTATAGGATTTTTCATTTGGAGTTAATTCTTATAAGATTTTTCATTTGGAGTTATTATATGTATTTTTATATTACAAATTAAAAAAATAAAAAATAATTTTTAAATGTTAGAAATTTTTTTGAATAAATATTGTGTATGATGTTTTGAAATGTTTAATGTTTTAAGTGGATATTCCACTCATCATGAGGAACAATGAAATTATTATGTTCTAAATCATTGTAGAGATTTGTATTTAAACAGTTAAGGATAAGAATGGGGGAAAAGAATTAGTGGCTGAGATCAATTGTTAATAAACATTATTAATTGTTTAAATTAAATAATAATAAAGAAGGTGAAATTACAATAAATTAGTATTAACTATTTTGGTAATAGTAAAGTATTAAATGTTATTAAGATTGATTAATAATAAATTAATAAGAATTCTTTGAAATTTTGATGATATTGTTAATAAAAGATAAGGAATTAAAATAGAGTGGGTAATGAGAAAACTAAGATAAACAGTTTAAGTGAAATGATGACAATAATGGAAAAAAATAGATTGGGAAGATGAAATATCAATAGTTGAGATTGTGTATTAAGAGAAGGTAAAGTGAGGTGTGGAAATAATTTTAGTGAGATGTTTATACTAAAGGGAACAAAAGGTTGTGAGGATATTAGTCAATTGTGGAAGCTCACCATTCATATCCTTTCATTGTCTATTACTTCCTTCATCTCCTTCCTTTCCATCCTTTGTCAATTTTGGATCTAATCTTGATCTCATTTTTCAATTTTTGATCTAATATTGTCCTCGCAACCTTTTGTTCCCTTTTAATATAATCATTTCTTTAAAATCTCCTTTAAGCTTTGTTTTCTCTTTCCCTTTTCAATTTAAATTATTTTACTTTATTATTATTTTTATTAACAATATTATGGTATCTTATTACTTTTTATTATCTATCTTATCAACTTTTTATTTTATTATTTCCACATCTCAGTGTACCTTCTCTTAATACATTATTTCAACGGTTTTTTCCATTATTGTCATCATTTCACTTAAGCCTCATTTATCTTAGTTTTATCTTTACCTACTCTACTTTACTTCCTTATCTTTTATTAACAATATCATAAAAATTTTAAAGAATTATTATTATTTTATTATTAATCAATCTTAATAACTTTCAATACTTCAGTATTACAGAAACCATTAATACTAATTTATTATCATTTTGCCTTCTTTATGATTATTTAATATAAATGCAATTGACCATATTTATTAATAATTGATCTTTAGCTTCAGGTGTCCTTCAAGATGGGTGGAGTGTCCACTAGAAACTTTTCAAAACCTCATACAATGTTTATCCAGAAAATTTTCTAACATGATGACTAACTATGGAAACCTACATTCTCAGATAATTTTTAAATTATAGAAAAAAATTAATTAAAAAATAAAGTACTTGTTTTTTGAAAAGAAAAAAAATAAGAAATTGAATGCCAATCGATGAGCAATCTATGGACAATGAGTGGTATGATAGGATGCACTCTAGCTATCTAACAAATAATTATGATTAACCATGTTACTATTTTCATTGAAATTTGCAATTTGATATCTCCATGGAATGATGTAGTGGGAATAATAGATGATAGATATAGAAACAAGGAAATGAGGAAAATATATATTTGCATTGTGAGCTTTTGTAGCATCATATTGTAGTGGATGAATCTACAATGAAAATACTCTTGTTGTCCCATTACAAGAGAATTGGCTTAAGTATGATTAATTTTTGTAATGTCCCCCAACTTAACTCAAGGCATCACTACAGGGAATACACATGAAAAAAATAATGTCTAACCCATTTCTTGTGGCTTACCAACCACGATTTATACACATTTTTAACTAGATTTTGATACCCGTAATGAATTACGCCTACATCATTCTAAAAGAACATGAATGCAACTAATAAACTCATTCATAGCAGCAAATAAATCATTCACATACACATAGTTAAGCACACCAATTAAAATCATGAAATAACTTAGAAAAAATAGATAAACACTTATCTTTTAAAACACTTGTGCAACCAACTTCTTAGAAAGGACGTTCCACCCAACCATAGGTTTGTTGTTCTAGATATCAATAGCAAGTCACCTCTGAGCTAGCGCTAGGAATCCACAAGAGAAGGGTGTCTCTCACATTCCACTCACTATCACACAACCCACTAGTATTGTCCTATAGTTATCCTACATTTCTTCCAACTCTCTTCCTCTTGACCTTCCCAACCCAAGGAATGTACCCCTTCAAGGGTCTCTATGGCTCATGTAACTAGGAATCTCTTTGCTAGGAACTCAAGGGAACTCACTGCCAAGAAAACTATCAGTAACCAACAACAAACACTTGCTGCTATAGTGCAACTCACTCAAGAGTTCACTCTTCATGCCCAACAACCTGGCTCTTCANTTTCTAGCTCCAAAACAATCTAGTATGCTCCTCAATTCGCCCAACCTTCTTTCTCTAGGTATGGCGCTCTTTTTTTCCTGCTCCTTACTTGTTGTTCCTACCAAAAAAATGAATGTGAAAAAATGCCTAATTCCCCCATACAAATTTCATCTATTTTCTTGAGACAGTTGACTACTCACTCTATCCAATGTTGATTATGCTTCAGTGCCATGCTTCTAATAACTATGGGATGTGACTCTCACATCCACCCTCTTACATGAGTTTAATGATTGAGCTCTCATACACTCAAATAGAAATAGAATTTATCACCAAATGATATAATAAATTCAAAAAACTCGGTTTGGATTAATACCCATAAACCATTTCCCCCTTGGGACCCTCTTAAACACTCCCTGGCTATCCCCCTCCCTTCTAGATGAATCATACCCCATTTCTATACATATTCCCACCAATTGTTTCACATATTACATTGTTTGGCCATAGCCACATTCATTTCTACATTATAAATTAATTAAATTGGGGATTATAGTGGGGATGTTACAATTGGAGAGTTTTCCCACTATCAAGTAGAGTTATCTTGTTATACTGTCGAAGGCACGGAGGTAGTATATAGCAATGAGTTAGCATTGCCTTTCATATTAATTTTCTGTTGACTTAAAAAATGTGTATAAATTTTAATGTTGAACATAGCAAATAAAAATTTTATTTTTCAATATAATAAAATTAGTATTTTTATGACCTATGATTGGTCAATAAATTGATAGTGTTATTGCAACCTTCACTTCATTCGAGGTTTGAAATTAATTTTGACATGACTATATATGAGTGTCACTTTATTATAAGGTACAACTCTATTGATAAAATGATTTTATAACAAATATAAAATAAAAACCATAAATATGTTCATATTGAATTAGTCCTTTCACAACTCCCAAAACACATTGAATGTAGACACTTTACCCATCAATTCTATATAAACCAAGTCAAGTGAAATGAATCCATTGAACTATGAAATAAGACTCTTTTTTTTTATTTTCTTTTCTTATTTTTCCAAATGTGTAGTTATGAAACCATTTTCAATTCTTTTGGTAAGTTATCATTTACCTATGAAATAAGACTTTTTATTTTATTTTATTTTCTTATTTTTCCAAATGTGTAGTTATGAAACCATTTTTAATTCTTTTGGTAAGTTAATTGATAGCTACGGGGTTAAAAACCCAATGGATCTGTGGCAGGCTTGTTCAGGCAGCTTGTTGGCAATGGTGGGGCAGACTCCCATCCTTTTTTTGGCATACAGCTAAACTTGTCAGCACAATCTCTACGAATGCAAAACCAAACCAACTGCTTATGGAGACATAAATTTAGGATTTTTTGAAATGACATATTTTAATTATAGGAACGGGCTAAAGCACTCGCACACCCTCTCTTAAGTTTACATAGATTTGAGTAAAAATTATTTTATTATATTCAAAAGCAGTATATGACAACACCCTCTCTTAAGTTTACATAAATTTGAGTAAAAATTATTTTATTATATTCAAAAGCAGTATATGACAGCATGCTGCACTTATTTGTAATGTACTCACTTATAAAACATAAATAAAAAATGTAATTCTTCCTTAAAATTATCACTTAAATTAGAAAAATATTTATAACCTAAAAGTTATATAAAAAGATCTCTAATTACTATTAAAACACGATAATTTTTCCATTTTTATTTAACTCATAAACAAAGAATACAATATACTAACAAAAATAAAAATAAAATATATTTTAATATTATCCAAAATATATATATATATAAAAGTTCATGAGATTCTATATTTTTGGAATATCAATGAGTACAAATTTTACATCTTCGATATGAACATTATTAATAAAAAGATTTGAGTACAAATTTTACATTTTCAGGATGAACGTTATTAATATGTAATATTTGTAGAAAATATTTTTACATGATAGAATTGTTTATGTCGATCATATATATATATAAATAGTATGGATGATGGTGAAGCATACTTTATTTTTGCCAACATATTGTGTGATGTTTTATTTATTTTTAATGAATTAAGTAACATAATATATTGGGTTATTTTTTTTTATTGAATTAAGTAATAATGCAAAAATTATCATGTTCGACTATTTTTTGATTTTTTATGTATTTTTTTCAACTTTTAAATAATTTAATGGGTATATTATATTGCTACTTTATTGGTAAAATCTTACAAACATTGTGCATGATAAATTATTCAATTACAACTCTATTGACTCTTTTATTTAAATATGAAAGTTCCATTGTTCCATGAAATTATGTACAATCTATATCTCATTCAAATATTAATAGTAATTGATCAATCTATTATGATTTTTTAATAATCCTCTTAATACTCATTACATCAAATGTAATGACTTAACTTGATTTATAGACCTTTAATTTTATCCTCATTAAAATACATTTTAAATTTGTATTTTTCAACCATCCATCAAAAATCCTACCAAAATAATAAAGAAAATTCTTGGAAATCTAATATCTAAAAGACCATGTGATATAGAAAAATGATTTGTTTAATTTTTTCCCTATAAATTCTTGGTTTACTTTTATAAACAGAAAAGTGAAACATGATTATTTATTTATCGTCTAAAAGCGAAATTATTATTAAGTTAAGAGACAATACATAAAAATTTAAAGTAATTTTCAGAATTAACTTTCCATTTGGCAATTCTCTTTCTCAACATTCTCCATTTGAGAAAAACAGAAGAAGCTTATAGTTTTCTGCACGGTCATGATATAAAAGTAACACAGGATCCAGCATTTTCCTTTGAATCAAATTTAATAAATGAATATCTTTTGAATGGAAGGGTGCCATCACATCTTTTAAATTGTATAGAGACCACAAGAACAGCATAAAAATTAGACAGTACGGTGTATCGTAGACGGATCCCACAGTGATATAACAATTATATGTGGAAGGCAAATAAAGAGAATGACACCATGTAGACCAATCTTACTAACCCACGGAGTCCATGAGGTTCTATATGCCAAGGCATGCTTATATTTCTGCATTTAAAGATATCCAATGGTTTTAAACGTTTTATGTTTTTGTTTTTTTTTTCATATTTTATGAGTATATTTGTTTGACGAAAAATTGTTAGATTAGTAGAAAAGTCTACCAATTTTCAGCATGTTGAATCTATTTTTGCATTCAAAACTGGATTTTTTTATTTTTTTTTAAAGTAAAAAAGGTGGAGCCTGTTATATTACTATAAGCAAAATACAGTAGGTGTTTGTGATGCCAGTTGTCCCGCCTAAACAGGAAACCGGGACAGCTGGGCATCCCTTGCCATATGTTGCCCCATTCACAAAATTAACAAAATTAACAGTGCATCGTCCTGCCCGAAGGAAACCAGGACTATCAGTCATAAGAATGTAACTAGATGTCATGAACTAGTTCTAAGGAAATTG
>JASDQU010244429.1:260970-292401 GCA_032191745.1 Picea mariana
ATCATGCAACCAATCTCAATTACCAGGCACACAGACTACTCCAAGAGGCCAATGATTGCAGAAACATGTTAGGTATAATATGAAGCAGCTCACTTAATATAAACAATCCTACAATACTGTACTTAATCCACACAAACAGCAGCAATGGGAATGTGGGCAAAAGAACAAGTTAACACCAATAGTCAACTTTCAGTCTTTTGGTTTACAGTAGATGATCGGTGGCACCTAGTTTCTCGGAGAGCATGTCGCGTATGGTTTCCAAGGGGAAGCTAGTTTGAATGTTTTTCTGAACTGTCCGATTACATTTTGACCATAGTATGGTCCATACGGAGCCTGCAACTTCGAAGTTTCCCGAGTACATCGCTAGGGGAAATTTCCATATACATAGCTATGTCAAAATTTAGATAAAGTTGAAAGTGTAGATAATAAAAAATATGGCTTGAAGTTGCATAGCAAAATGGGCGCACGACTTTTTATGGAATAAGTTTCACAACGCGAAAAGAATGGAAGACTTGAATTTCCAAAATTTTCCTGGGCACGTTTGGCATATTGCAATTATCTTTATGAAAATTGTCCAGCAGCAATAGCAAGGGTACCCACTAGGCCGGCGATAATGCAGAAGTAGCCGGCATTTGTGGAGAATCTGGAGATCGAGAGTCTTCCTCAGCATTTGTGGAGAATCTGGAGATCAGAGTTTTTTTCTAAATTTTGTGGAGAATCTGGAGATTAGAGTTTTTCTCTAACTTAAATATATTAAAAAAAAAGTTACAGCCAAAAACACTAAATTGATGTATAAAATCTACTTATTTTACTGATAAAATCTACTTTACTAAAGTATATATACTTTACCTCATCTAGATTTAGCATTACTCTATTCCAACAGCATTTAATAACTAGCACAGCTCCATAATATGTAGCAGATGAAGACTGATAAGAATGACAACAAAATGAAAGAACAATTTAATTGAAATCAGGGTACATTTTGCCTTAAAATCTTATATTGTCCTTAGAAAATCCTAATTACCAAAATTACTTTATATCCATAGTGTCTAGATTACAAATTGTAGTCCTTCCTTGTAAAACTCTAGAAATATAATTTTTCAGTCGTTTTAAATCTGAGATCACATGTTTTAATATGAACTCTTCTTCGCCTTCGTCCAAACATCTGCCCACTTTACAGACCCTGTAAGTATATAATCATGTCAAACAAATTATAACATTATATTGTTTACATGCATTTAAAAACAAAAACATGTAGTGGGAAATTTGTGTTTCGCCCGCGCCTTCTTAAAAGACATGGTAACTACAAGAATCTCTCTTAGGTTTGAGGATTTCTTATAGATTTAGTAAAAAAACTCATGTCACTCATTATTCATTCAAAATGAATGAATACAATTTTCTATCTCATAAATGTTTTTCAAGATTAAAAGTTGTCCATGTGTTGATTTAGATTGCATAGGAGGGTTTTTAAAAGTACCTTTATTTTTTATAGGAGATTGTGGTCAGACTGGCAAGTAGTATATGATTATCATATTCATCTTAAGATCTTTTATAAAAAACGACATGACAATGTGAGATAGAAGAAGTTGATATATTCAAAAATTCCATCACTGTATATTCCATGATATTATGATTCTCACCAACATTAATATATTCAGACACACATTAATTAATCTGGCTATAGTGTTCACCTACTTACATTTACAACGTTTTGATTGTCTCCTAATCCAAAAAAATCTAGAATCGTTCTCTCACTATCTATTGTGATTATTACAGTTAGACAAACACATAATAAGCTTTGAAATCACTAAAATGCCTTATAACTCTATAAAAGATCCTCAAAATATCAATAATCCAATGATAATCTCAATCCGAATACAATATTACCTTACAAACAACACATGAAGTTGAGAAGTGCTCTATCCCTCTTCGCTCGAATTATCTGAAGTTGAAGGTATCGTCTTCTTTGTTTTCGACTGTGAATCTCCGGATCCTTTCCTACCCATTAAATCTTACTCCACAACGATGCACACACAGTGCCCTTACAAAGAAAGAAAGATATTGAGAATTATAGTTAGAGTTACCATGTATTCACTGAATCGGGTCAGTTTCAGACGGTAATGAAAATAAAATCATAGATATCTCCATAATAGCGGGTGGTAATGAAAAGAAAAGAGGGTGGTAATGAAAATAAAAGCAACATACGCACCCACCCATCCCACAAACAATTCTTGAACACGTGGTGGTAAAGGCAGTAAAAACCCAAAAGATGCAATAAAAATCTTTAAAGAAGCAGTGATCACATCAAAAACACCAGGAGTAGTTATTAAACTGGTTAGATCCATTATTATTATGCTAATTACCTTAATCACCCTTTTTAATGACGAACTAACATGTTTTTTCATGCAAGGAAGTTAATGATTGAAATCACAACCCTTCATTTATTGTGACGACTAAGAATATTCTGAGCATATCAAATCTTGTCCACACAAATCACCTGTGTGATTAAAAGCCCATTAATTCTAGCCATTGTCAATAGGTGTACACATATCGACGTAATTAAAGAATACATGATGACGCTCAAAGAAACCTCTGACATAAATATTGGTTGAGATTAAGGCTTTTGAAGTTGGTGTTTTTCCATGAATTTATGTCTTACTACTATTTCCTTTCAATCATAATGTATTTTGTCTATATATTTTAAACTAGCATACTCCCGAAGTAGGGGAAAATAAACATAAACACCGAAGATGTTGTTTAAAGACCGTGGGATTTTTTTTATGGGAGGATTCAAAGTGATGTAGTCATAGATAGTCAGTGTTCAAAGTTTTGGATCAATGATTTATATCCCCATTCTCACTTGTAGGTACCTCTAATGCATCTAATTAAGCCTATACAACCTTTCTGTGAAATTGAGTGAATCAACATATTTGGAACTGTAACGACAGAAAAAACAAACTGATTATGAAAACAAAATGATTTCCTTCGATAACCCTTCATGCCACCATTGTGGTCATTGTGGTGAATGAAGGGCATAAGACAACACCGATTATAATTCTTGCAAGCTTCCTTTGTGACAATCCAATGTGATCAATTTAAGCAATTGATCAATGTTGAATGCAAATGCGTCAAATGGGTAGGAGGAAGGAAGAAACAAAGCATTATTCTAGCTTCATCCACATGCTCCATCATCTCGTCAAACTCCTAGGCCTCCATGATAGTGGAAGTCCATAGACCAATTGTGTGTTTCTCCCTTAGCTTTGGCTCCCAAATACTCCTGTGAATTGCTCTCTTCTTCGCAGTCTAAGAATGCAACTTTTAAAGGGAGAAGAAGAATCATTTGATCTCTCGATTGGAAATATTAAACGAAAAAATCAAAGGTTGAAAAGAAACACAGAAAGACTAAAGGGTTAAAATTTAACTTATCGTATGGAGAAACCTTCGCATATGGCACTTCTCACATCAATATTTCGAGGATGGTTCTGAAAATAACTACCTGGATTTCTAAAGGTCACTAAACATTGATTAGTTATGTTAATATTCTAAAGGGGATTTCGAACTTCTTGGCCCACTTGAAATTCAAATAAAGCGTTCTCGACAGTAACTGTTGGGCGATTAGGTTCAATTTTCATCTCTACATTCTACAGGTTTGAAACTGATGGAGTGTTATTTAGATGAATTTTTTCGATAGCCATAGATTGTTGGACAACTATACTTATACTCTCCCTCGATTGTATTGCCATCCTCCTTTCTGTTTAACATAAATCGTTTATATTAAAAGCACATCAACTATCCTAGTTATCATGTGACAAATGTTTCCACCTACCCAACAATATATACAAAAGGGATAGGTATTACATATTTATGCTCAAGTTCAGGTCATATTTTGGTAAAGTCCATGGCAATCCATCTTGTGCCTTCAAGTTTCATACTCCTCCTGGCAAATGACATTTGTAAGCCATGAAACGCGGTGTGCCCACTCTTATATTACTTATTTTTTCAATTCCTAATAGATGAGATCAACCAAAATGTGAACTACCCGTACTATCTCTGAGTGCAATAATGCAACCCATCTTATGGTTTAATAATATGAATTTGGTTGTCACCTTCCAACCCATCTTTTTTTCTCTGTGAACCATGCAAGTGCTTCCTTCCGTGGCATACGAGCACTTGCCGATCATAGATGGTACTAAATAGAAGGATTTCCATGGATGCTTAACCATATGAAAAATCATTTTAATACATTATTCATGGAACATATTCAATGGATCCCCTATTAATTATCCATGAACCATCCAACACACTTCTCTTATCTTCAAACAATGTATCATCTTGATTCAATTCAACGTTTCCTTTCCCCCGGAGGTATGCTAGTTAAAACATTTCAATGGTAGGTTGCTTAGTATGAGGAGATGTGTAATTCCTTCCGTACTCAACATGAAGTTGACACTTGACATACATCCCTCAAAGTGTAAACGTGGAAAGATTTGATCTCTCACAACACATTATATATATATATATATATATATATATATACTTTCTCAACCATCTCCACTTTAAAAAAAAAAATTATGCACAATAATATATATATATATTTCTCAACCATCTCCACCTTTAAAAATAAATAAATTTTATGCACAACATTAATATGTAAAAGTAATCCAGCGTTTTCCTTTAAATTAAATGAATATCATTTGAGTTGAAGGGTGCCATCACATCAAGATATTCCCATTTTAAATTATATAGAAACCATAAGAACACCATAAAAATTATTACACAGTACGGTGCACTTTAATAACATATGTGGACAAATCTCAGAGACAATTATAAGTGGAAGGCAAATAAAGAGAATGAGACCAAGTGGACCAATCTCAGTGACCCACCTTACGCCTGGTGACTCTAAAGGAATCCCTTAGGTTCTCCGTGCGAAGCCCTGGTGTGACTCTAAGGAAGATAATTTATTAATTTTTATTTTTACAAATCTTACGTTTACATCATAACATAGTCAAATTGAGTGAATCATATAAGTTAGTAGCTCATTTTTTTATACAAATCTTAAGTTTATTGATTGAATCATTCGCTAGGGGATTTGCTTGTTGGTAAAATTGTAAAAATGGTAACGAAGTAATCAAAATCATTCATATAAAAATGTATTTTTGGTATATTTTAAAAATATAAATAGTATTTTTTGGTTATTTTATTAAGTGGTTTTTTATTTGGAATCTCTTGATATAAATTTGTAAGAAAATTATTTTTTATTGTTTAAAATTTTTGAATGTAAAAAGGGATTCAATATGTTGAAAAACTTTTGGGGTACTTAGATTATGTAGAAATAATCACTCAAATCTGCAAATCTAACAATTTTTGGTCAGATTTGAAACAAAGATCCTGAAAATATAACCCAAAAAAACTATTTAGTAAAACCTTTAGACTAAGACTTATTTTTTACATGATTTTATTTTAAGAATTTGTGAAATTTTCCAAAAAAATAAATGAATATGAGTAAAAAAAGATTTTGAAATATATTATTTTTTCAATACTTCTATTTGTAACTTTAATAAATGTTTTTTTATAATATAGTTGTGGATATTTATCAAGAAAATTATCAATGAAAAACTTTGAGGTATTTTTTGCAAATATAAATATATTTAATATTTTTAAAAGAGGAAAAAATATTGTACAATTTAAATTTAATAATATTTTTTTATAATATAATTTTAAAAGAGGAAAAAATCATTAACTTTAATAATATTTTTTTATAATATAATTTTAAAAAAGGAAAAAATCATTGTACAATTTAATTTTAATAATATTTTTTAATAATATAATTGTTAATATTTATCAAGGAAGTTATCAATAATCTATAAGGTAATTTTTGCAAATATATAATGTTTTTAGAGGAAAAAAATAATTGCACAATTAATATTATAAATAACTAATATGCATAATTTTTAATAATAATATATTTTATAAACACTTCACATAAAAATTTAAAATAGTTTTAAATTTTAAGTGAATATAAAAATGCATATCACATTTCATAACTAAGAATAAACCATCGCACCAAGAGATTTTAACCAAAGTTTCAAGTGTTTTATACAATTTTCCTTATCATGTTTGATTTTTTATCCAAACTTTTGACTTTGAGGTCTTATTTGGCCTCTTCCCGAGGCATAAGGAGAAGATATGCAAAGTATTTGGTTTGAAACTTGGTAAATGATGACTAAGTTAAGGCATGCATGCTTTGAGGTGAACTAATGCTATCTCGAGTGATAGCATTAGTTCATTAACATTTAATGTTTCCTCTAGTCACTATAATATTTCCGCTAGTCACTTGCCTCATTCGTCGTTGTTCTTGAGTAGAATTACTTGTCACACCATGCAATACCTGTCACACCATACCATGCAATACCATCAATGGAGACACGAGTCCTCATGAATAATGGGCTCATAAGGCCAATAAGTAAGTATGAATCCCTTGAAAAAAAAGCCTGGTTACCTGGAGCTACAACAACTCGACTCATTTACTAGCGGGAGGTAACCAACACGTAGCCATGCAAACCTGATCAGAAGAAGGTGGTACCTGCGAAGCAAGGAAAGCTAGCTTAGCGCATCACCCGACAAGTTGATCCAGGACCAACGACTCGATCCCTTCCATCCATCGTACATTCTGTGTGGAGTAAGTAGTAACCATGACTCGCCCAGGTTCACGTTCTCTTGTTCTTTGAACTATTGAATTTTCTACGGTTTGTTAAATATGAGATTTCAATGTGAATAATAAAAAATTTATTGATGTCCATCTAATTTTGTGCAAGAGAAACATAGAAAGGATGTTACCTGAATGGACACACAACATCCTGAATGGACACACAGTGTGAGAGGTGCGCTCCTGCACTTGCCAATAACAATACCTGACCTTGCTGCAGATCCACCCTTTGCACAGTATGGGCGCCTAAAGGACATCCTGCAAACTCTACTCTGCTCTCCATTGAAGATTCGAACCCGAGGCTCACATTTGCATCCAACCACCACAAGCAATCCTCCTCGACAATGCCCGACGCCTTTCCTCGACTATTCTTATTTCCGCGATTGATTCCCTTATCATCAAAAACGGTTGAAGGGAGTAACTGTGGTGACAGATTGCTTGCATATTTACAAGATGCCAAGATGCCTATGGTGAGAGTGATTTCCATGAAGAAACCCACACCAAAGGGGTCGAATCCCATTTGAGAACCAATTGATGACGACCCACCAATTCTGCTTCATAAGATCTGGTGTTGCTGCTACACAATAGATTATATTTTGCATAATTCATGTTGTTGTTGCTTCCACTACATTCGCCATAACCACAATTGAGTGGAAGGTCCACAACGTTGGATTATGTGGTATCCTCAGGGCTATTACTCATAACTCTCTTTGACATGGCCGACCCAATGAATATGCACTCCACCATCTCTCTTGCAAGCCCATGTTCTGGTAGTCCAACTTCAAGCGAGTTGAAAATGGTGCACATCTCCTCCAAATGACGAACGAAGCTCTCTAGGAAGTTGGCAGTCCCACTCTCAGTGCCATGGGAACCTGTAGTGAGCATAACAATAGAAGAAACGACTGCTTCAACTGCTCATATCTATATTAGCTATTTTATTGCCTATATGATAAGATAGCCTAGTTTTGATACAATCTGCAAGCAATTGACCCTTTTAAATGGTAAATTTGGAAATATTAAACAATTGACATAGCATAACAGAAACACTTGTATTCATTGTAAGAACACTTGTTAAGCTTGTGTTTGCTTCTCTGCATTATTCTAGCTTCATCCACATGCTCCATCATCTCGTCAAACTCCTAGGCCTCCATGATAGTGGAAGTCCATAGACCAATTGTGTGCTTCTCCCTTAGCTTTGGCTCCCAAATACTCCTATGAGTTGCTCTCTTCTTCGCAGTCTAAGAATGCAACTTTTAAAGGGAGAAGAAGAATCATTTGATCTCTCGATTGGAAATATTAAACGAAAAAATCAAAGGTTGAAAAGAAACACAGAAAGACTAAAGGGTTAAAATTTAACTTATCGTATGGAGAAACCTTCGCATATGGTGCTTCTCACATTAATATTCCGAGGATGGTTTTGAAAATAACTACCTGGATTTCTAAAGGTCACTAAACATTGATTAGTTATGTTAAGATTCTAAAGGGGATTTCGAACTTCTTGGCCCACTTGAAATTCAAATAAAGCGTTCTCGACAGTAATTGTTGGGCAATTAGGTTCAATTTTCATCTCTACATTTTGCAGGTTTGAAACTAATGGAGTGCTATTTAGATGAATTTTTTCGATAGCCATAGATTGTTGGACAACTATACTTATACTCTCTCTCGATTGTATTTCCATCCTCCTTTTTGTTTAACATAAATCGTTTATATTAAAATCACATCAACTATCCTAGTTATCATGTGACAAATGTTTCCACCTACCCAACGATATATACAAAAAAGGTATTACATATTTGTGCTTAAGTTAAGGTCATGTTTTGGTAAAGTCCATGGCAATCCATCTTGTGCCTTCAAGTTTCATACTCCTCTTGGCAAATGACATTTGTAAGCCATGAAACGCGGTGTGACCACTCTTATATTACTTATTTTTTCAATTCCTAATAGATGAGATCAACCAAAATGTGTACTACCCATACTATTGTTGAGTGCAATAATGCAACCCATCTTACCGTTTAATAATATGAATTTGGTTGTCACCTTCCAACCCATCTTTTTTTCTCTGTGAACCATGCAAGTGCTTCCTTCCGTGGCATACAAGCACTTGCCGATCATAGATGGTACTAAATAGAAGTATTTCCATGGATGCTTAACCATATGAAAAATCATTTTAATACATTATTAATGGAACATATTCAATGGATCCCCTATTAATTATCCATTAACCATCCAACACACTTCTCTTATATTCAAACAATGTATCATCTTCATTCAAGTCAACGTTCCCTTTCCCCCGCTTCGGGGTATGCTAGTTGTTACGAGAGAAAAACTCTCTATGGCCAAGGGTTAACCACAACAGACAGGTATGACTGTAGAAATCAACTCAATTCCAACATATGCTATATAAACTAATGTGAAAGATAAGAAAGAGGCCTACCTCGATCCAACGTTTGATGGTGTTCCACCGTTGAGCACTTCGACCCAAAGCTTTATACCTGCAATAAGTTCTTAACAAACAAGCAGAGCAAGTATATAGTGATGATATAAATGGGTTAGCACATTAGATAGCATAATCCATCAATAAACATTACAAACATGCCCATGGATAATAATCATACATTTGCAATATACCAATAGGATGGGAACGGAGTATTTCTATTAATAATTGATCAGTAGAAGTGACAACATTACAGACTTCTGTGTCGGCACAGTTTGAAACCAAGAAACCAAGTTCCTTCCAACTGGGCCTTCACCACTTCAATCCTCCACCAAAGGCAAGCTCACAAGAGAGAGTCAATGAGGTTCTCTCAACAATAGGGAAAGATCTTGGGAATTGAACACTGTGTTCAGACTTGAGGGACAAAGGGATACAGACTCAATATGAAGTAATTTATCCAAAGTAACTTTGCTCTCAAAGTTGAATGCTCTCTCTTTTTTTCCATAGCTCGAAATTGTGCTTTTATAGCCTTTAGAATGCAACTGAAGGGCCGAGTCAGAATGTTTCCAGTATGTGGAAGGCCAAGGATCAGAGATCTTCTATCGTGACATGGAAACCCGACTTCATTTTTGTATTTTCTGGCACAAATCCCGATGTACACAGGTTGTAGTGGAGCAGCCAGCATATACGCATCTTGCATAACTGATAGGGAGCGTATATGTGGGAAAATGTATATTTTTGGCTCTGGATTCATCAAAAAGGGATGACAAGTCTGCATAGGGGAATGGAAAAAGGCCCTCTGTGCAAGATAGCAATGGTGAGAGAAATCTCGCTATAACAGATGCCCCTAATGTGTGAGATCAGAGGAGTATTTGCGGTGGCCGAAATACATTATAAATAACCCAGAAGTGGAGTGGTAGAGAACCAGTTGGACGAACTCAATTGCTTGACACATTATGTACTGACTTTGCATACATGGCTGCCAACAATACAATGCAGATCCATGTGGAAAATATACCAAACAAGTGTTCATGGCCATGAATAGGCAAATACAAATGCGGTTGTATGTTAAAAGTTTTCATAGTCACGAACAAGGCCGAGTGAAACCAGTCTCAAAATCAATCTGAAGATATTTGTATACCATGATGTACAATCTAATCTCCCATTATCACTAAAGTCGAATAGGTGCTGGTCCAATGAAAGAGAAGCAACAGCTCAGGAAAGTTGCGACCACATAGTGATGTCTTGAAGTCTCCTACACAATCCGTCAAGGTGCAAGTCTATATCATGTGAAAAAAGGAGTTGAGGTCGAACATGATGAGAAATCATTTGATTACCGGTCATTGAGGTATACTGTTAACAAACGCGAGACAACCTACCAATAATGAAAGTAGGTATCAAGGCACTG
This sequence comes from Picea mariana, assembly GCA_032191745.1. Lineage (NCBI taxonomy): Eukaryota > Viridiplantae > Streptophyta > Pinopsida > Pinales > Pinaceae > Picea > Picea mariana. Next base: position 271,519 of record JASDQU010244429.1, read on the forward strand.
AGTACATTTCTACAAGTGCAAATAAAGGATTTGGTGTCGAACACTTGAGAAATCCATTGATCAGGAGACATTGATGTATTCCCATCTGTCAATGGCAAGAGAGCCTGCCACTAATGACTGCAAGCCTCAAGGCACTCACGAAACTCTAGGTCCCATATCCAGAATAAATGAGCCGAAGTCGATGGAAAGAGACCCACTGAAAGGAGAGCATTAAGGCATCTCTCATCGGTCAGCACAAGGAACAAAGCAGGAGTTTCATGATTTGATGGAGATCGGACGAAGAACATGTTCACGAACCAACGACCCTGTGCGTCCTTCATGTGTACCAAGTGCAAGAGGTATATGAAAAATACCCTCTGAATAGCAGCCAATGATGAAAATTGTTGACAAAGGTGAGGAAACCACCAATAAGGCTAATGGAAACCAAGACACTACACGAATCCCGAAGTGTGAATAGATGTCTTGCCGTCCATGACCAATTATGAAGTGTCAATTGTTGGGTTCAAGGAGACCTACCAATGATGAAAGTAGGGTCAGGGTACATAATAAGACCATAGTATCATGTGATTCTGAGACAAATGGGGGGTATGGTCGACATGCAAAGTCAATATTTCCGAGGAGTGGTCGACGCAGGTTGATAGAATTCCTTTGAACAAGAGCATGAGACATGGTGGAATCCGGCAACATAGACTCAATGATGTGACTATTAGATGCAGGAGGCATCAATAATGTTCTCTATAGGGACTGGAAGAGAAACCAGTCGGTAGAGAAAACTATGTAACTAGATCAGCTTCCTAAGGCCATGCTAAACCCAAAATTATGATGACGCAGGGACTCAATAACTTTGTGCTATGTTCAAAGGAGACACAACTGCTGCCAATTACAATATAGTACTCCCTTCCCGCTTGTCTTTTTTTTTTTTTTCATAACAAATGAATGCTATTATACAGAGGAGGGAACGAGTGTCGCAAGTAAGCAAAACTAGTTCCAACAGTGGAATGTACCTATGCTTAATGCAGGGGAATGCATGCGGGAGATGGACACTCAGGATGATGTTCCCTCCAGGGTATAGGGTGTCAAATTGCGAAGTATATAAACACGGCTCTGCTTGGTTGAGGATGCAAAAACTGCTTAGGAAACGGTTTATAACGCAAAGCGAGAACTGGCTAAAGGCTCAATACTGCAAACAAGGGCATGAGCAATCACAAATTAATGCCAAAAAATATCATTTTTTATGTCTTTTAGTCTACTTGGTGTGAAAAAGGGGTAAACTTGTGCCAAATAGATGTCTTTTCGAATCCAATTTACGAGTGTGAAAAAGACAAGTTCACTCGGCAATCTTTTCTATCTTTGATAACGAGTCGGAAAAGAGCTTAAGTAAGACTCACAAATTTTCAAATCCAATTTTAACGAGTGTGAAGGGGACAAATCACTCGACAATATTTTCGGTTTTTTAGACGAGTCGGAAAAGAGCTTAATTAAGACTCGTTTTTGGGAGTCCGCGGGTAATAAGGCCGCATTTGGATGAATGAGAAACGAGGTTCATCATAAAGTCATGTATCGAATTATAATGGACTCTCGATCCTAAGGGAAAAACTCAGCATGGGCACCAAATGACAAAGAGGATCTAACTAGGGTACCCATGTTTGGTAACTCTCTACCATTTATTAACGATGCTACTTATAGCAGATGGAGAGTTACCCGTCGCAATAAATGGGTTCGTACCTAAGGCGCAAAAAATGGTATTCGAAGGATAATGTGAAATGCCCGATGGAATAAATACCTATCCTATATGTTAGGTTATGAAAATACCTGCCCGAGGAGACGAACGACCAACCATGATGTTGAAAGCCGCAAGAAAACTGAGTCAAAACTACAAAACCAGCTTAAAACCATTCTTGAATTAGTCCATTAGGTTAAAAAATAGCATGAAACTATATAAAGTGGGTAAAAATAATTTATAAGTAGTAATAAAATAAAAAAATATTGTATCATTTTGATTTTTACCCAAATAGTGCAATTTGGACCAAAAATACCTCCACGATTCAAACAACAATTGCAGGAGCATCGGGAAACGAAATCACGAACCGTCTGGATTAGGTAACTCTTCATCTCATCCTCTTCAAATTTAGTGGATTACATTTTTAAATTAGGTTCCCATTTTTTAATTTTTGAGGGCACAAATTAGGATTTTCGGTATATGCGGGTTTCCTTATGTAGGTCGCGTGTACGACTAGGTATACGCCCCTGTGTTAACCATTGGGAGCGTGTATTGAGCCCTACACACGACTGTGGGAAAGTAAGCCGCGTATATGTACACAATTGGAAAAAAAGAGGGGTTCTTAACTCAAAATTGATTTGTTTTTGCAGGATGGTCTTGGAACGGAGAGAGCGAGAGCATGAGGAGGTAGATGCAGCTGTGGATCGGGATCCAGTGGCTCAAGCAACTTTAAAAATATGTGGTTTGTACAAGTTTTGGGCTCTCAAAGGAATGAGGGCCCAAGTGAGGTTGTTGGAAATGTTGGTGGGTTATTAGGATTCTGATAGTGAGAGATTTATCCTTGATGAACAACTATTAAGGATCGAAGTAGAGGACATCTACTTCTTGACTAGTCTATCACGCCGAGGAGAGGTTGTGGACCTCAATTCACATGGAGCAGGGAGTGGGATGAAGGTCGAGGAGTATATCGAAGCCCACTGTGTAGTAGGGACTCCCATGGTGGGAAGTCAAATCCCCATCCAGGAAATCAGTAACCTTAGTTTGAAGATCATTGTGCTCGTGCTTACTAGAATCATAGGTTCATCCTCATTGCATCAAGCATCGAGACTGCTTATGTTTTATGCAGTGGAGTGTGCGAGACCCACTGTCTATGATTGGTGTACCTCATTGCTGACCAATATGAAAGGTCAGTTGATAGAGTGCAAGCAGGGGGGTAAGCGAAACTTTGTGTTTGCCTCTATTCTTTGCAGCTTCTTTTTCGAGCAAGTTCCAGGTCTGGGACCTAGAGTGGAGATCCTTCCTAGGGGACCATGTGATTCATCTATGGCACGGTGGATCGAAGTCATGAAACGACAGGGGGGAGGTAGGGTGTCGACACCCTACAACAATGATTTTTTCTTCTGGTGGTGGAGACAAATCATTGCTCTGGATGACTATCCCTATGCAGGGATCGATTTCATAGGAGTTCCAGATATGTTGCTTCCACCAGGGGTCGCCTGTGGCGCCATAGGTAAAAAAAATTTACATGTTTCATTTTTTTGTATTTTTGTATTTAAGGAACAAAAATATTTTTGTATGATGTTTGAATATTAACTAGATACATGTGTAATCGTAGACGTGGGTCCACGACGGCCAAAGGGATTGCTTTGACATAGACGGAGGAACTAGGGAGATGAGGCGGTGGGAGGAGAAGCGGAGAGGGTCTTACAGAACGTGCAGGGTAACCTGTCTCATTTGACACAGAGGATTCCTATGGCTCAGGTAGAGGATCTACCTGAAGCCATGCAGCAACAGGTGGTTGGTGTACCTAGAGCATGGCTACGACTCTTCCAGTGTCTCGCAAATGTCATGGTTTGCTATCATGATGCACATCCGGCATCACAGGCATAGATGTATTGGAATATGTATATCGGTTGTATATGTATTTTGAGGATTTTAGCCCCAAATTTTGTAATATAAACACCATATTTTTTGAAATATATAAAATGGATCTTCGACTTTACTTATATCTTATAGTGTGTACATTGAGTTAATGGTTTTCTTTGCTTTATTGATGTGACAAATGTCAATCTAAAACATAGTTAGCGTAGGCATCGGATACATGATTAGAACTCCTAGGAATGTGATAATATGTAATAAAATCAAATTGTCGTTCTAAAAGACATACCCGTAGGAATCGACGGAGTAAAGTAGGATCACGCACGCGCTAAAGGCCATTCAACTGACATACTACTAACTGGGAATCCAGGTGAACTTCTAAAGAGAGAATACCATGCGAGATAACATCGCGCAAAAGTTCTATGACGACGCTATATTCGACCACGTTATTCATGGATGGCCCTAGGCATGCGCCACCTGAAGATACCAGCAGACCCTCGGGTGAGTAAACCACCCAAGCGACGAAAGCCAAGTTCTGTGTATGATGACTGGCTCCGTCTGTGAATCCTAGGTAGGCCAAAGACTCTGTTGACATCTGCCAACAAAGGGAAAACATGATAAGAAAGCTAAAGATAAAAGAAAAGGGAAAATAAATGTATATACACTAAATTTACATTAGTATACAAAGAGTTCCACCCAAGCCTAGGGCTCAAGCGTAGTATCTTTTCAAGTAGAGCCCATTTCTGGGCTTGGCCAACTTATTCCCTTCATAATCTTCCAACTCATAGACTCCTTTTTCTAGGACCCGTCGCACGATGTAAGGATCGTGCCACATGGGTTTAAACTTGCCTGCCCCTAGCATTTCTTTGGCTTGATCATACAAGAGGACCAAGTCACCCTCAGCATACAACTGAGGACAGGCAGACTTGTCGTACTAAACCTTAACACGTTTCTTGTTTGCCTCGATAGCCGTAAAGGCATCCCGACGCTGCTCGTCAAGACTCTCTAGGTGCACAAGGCGTCGCTCTAAATCCGAAGTGTCAGGTAGGAGCTCGACTGCCAACTTGAGAGAAGGGAATTCACATTCAATGGGAAGGATCGACTCCACACCATGCACTAACTGAAAAGGGGAAAAACTGGTGGCAGTCTTAACCGAGGTTCGGTATGCCCAAAGCGCGGGATATATCATGATTTGCCAATTGGAGTTGCTCCGACTGACAATTTTTTGCAAAATGGTCTTGAGAGACTTGTTGATGGCCTCTACTTGTCCATTTACCTAGGGGTAATAAGAGGATTAATGAATGTGTCTAAACCCCAGCTTATATGCTATTTCTACCATCATTTCATTCTGAAAGTGACTACCATGATCAGTGACAATCTCACTCGGGATACCAAACCAGGCGATAATTTGGTTGAACACGAAGAAGGTTGCAGTTTTCCCATCGGATTTTATAGTAGGCATGGCCTCGACCCACTTAGTGAAGTAGTCGATGACCACGATAATATGGTGGTGCCCCCCAACCGAAGTTGGGTTGCAATTGACAAAATATACCCCCCACTTAGTGAAGGGACCGACGGTAATGACTGGGTGAAGAGGGGTTGGATGCAAGTGCATTTTCCGAGTGAACACCTGGCAGGGCTGACACTTCTTAACCGCTTTGATACAATCTTTAAAGATAGTGGGCCATAAATAACCGGCTCGTGGGATTTTTTGGGTTATCGCAAGCCTGGATAGGTGACCACCACAAGCCCCTTTGTGGAAATTGTTTAGGACAGACTCGGCATCTTCGTGAGTTAAGAAACGATGCAAAATATTATCTATTCCTAAGTGATATAAAGTGTCACCGATGATGGTATACTTTTTGTCTTGATACCTAATACGTCGTCGATCATCTTGCGAGAGATGTTGAGCGAACTTCAAGGTTTGAAGATATAAAACGATGTCTCCAGACCAGGGGTCGGATGACGAGACAAGGAAAATGTGTTTGTTTGCAAACAAATCAACATGAATAATATCCTCGTCTAGTCATGGAAAATCGGATATTAACTCCGCAAAAACAAGTGATTTATTGGACTTGGCCGAAGCAAAGTCGAGATCAAATTCTTGTAGGATGACAATCCATTTATTATATTTCCTGCCTATGATACGTCTGGTGAGGACGTATTGAAACTGATTGGCATCAGCAACCATAGTAGTTTTTCAAAGCAATATATAGTGACGTAAACGTTGGACTGCATGAACAGAAGCCAAAGCTAGCTTTTCAACATGAGAGTAATTAAGCTCAGGGCCAACTAGATTTCAACTAATATAGTAGATGATGTGCTCATGGAGCTCACCATCCTCCTGAACTAGAACATTACCAATCGTCTCATCAGAGGCGACAATATACAACAAGTAATCACTACTGTAATCAGGGGATTTCAATAGAGGGGCCGATACCAAGGCTTTCTTCAAATCGTCAAAATATTCTTGGGCTCACTCATCCCAGATAAAAGGAGTGTCTTTATTCAAGAGGTGCATGAAACCTTTAGTGATATTGGCATAGTTCACTATGAAATGACGTAGAAAGTTAGATTTCCCCTGTAAACCTTGAAGTTGTCTAATTGTGCACGGGGGAGGCAACTGAAGTATTGCCTCAACCTTAAGAGGATCTACCATGATCTCGGTCTTGGAAACTAAAAATCCTAAGAGACAACCAGACTTAACGCAGAAGATGCATTTATGAGGGTTTAACCGGATTCTATAGTAACGACATCTTTCAAAAACTAGTCGAAGGTGTATAACATGATCCACTCTCTTGCGAGAGTGAGTAGCAAGATCATCAAGGTAGGCTTCGACTATGTGCTTGAGATCATGAAAAGCGAAAGTCATGGCAAGTTGGAAGGTTGCTCCGGCATTTTTAAGGCTGAAAGGCATTTTCCGGTATGCAAAAGTACCCCAAGTACATATAAATGCCATCTTGTGTTGGTCCTTAGGTTTGATCTGGATTTGGTTATATCCCGAAAATCCATCCATAAAATAAAATATCTGGCTTCCTGCACACTCATCAAGAATCTGATCAATGAAAGGCATGGGGAAGTTATCTTTAGGACAGGCCTTGTTCAGGTCACGAAAGTACATACACACACAGATGGTTCCTTGCTTTTTATTCATGGGAACGGGGTGGATACCCATTCGGTCAAGGGAACCGGGTTGATAAAGCCAACATTAAGTAGCTTCTCCACCTCTGCCTTAATAGTAGGGGCCTTCCTAGGATTTACAGCTCTAAGACGTTGTCGAACAGGTTTAGCATCCAGATAGGTCCTAATCTCATGTTTGACGATACGAGGGTCGATCCCTGACATCTCTTCATATGACCAAGCGAATACATCTCGAAATTATTTGAAGAGTTTAGTGTAGATCAAAATTTCTTCTGGCGAACAATCTGCACCTATATTTACGTTCTTAATCTTGCCAGGGGTATGAGAGATATCAATCGAGATGGTAGGAGAAGTACTCGCCATATTTCCCTCAGCATAAATGTCGTGCGTATAAAGTGGGGCTACGGACCGACTATCTCACTCAAGGTAGACCGAAAATCATCTTGCTCGATTCTTTCGAGACTTGGGAGAAAATAAGATCGATGATGCATATCATCCCAAGGTCTCTCGGAACCATTCATGGCTTAGAGGATGGATTTGTCCGAAGGCAAAGTCTCATCTAGGAAATCATGCGAGCAGGACGACGAGGTGGCCCATACAGGCCTGCGAACAAGATCCTCCTCGTCCATCGGCGAGGTAACAGGATCGGGATCGATAGAAGAGTCAAGAACAACTTGATACGCAATCTTCGCTACCGATAGTGGCATAGCCATGCCAACGTGCAATTGCCTTGACCTGATGAAGTCGGGGAAGGTAGGGTCCATGGATCTCTAAAATAAGAAGTGCGGAAAGGTATGGACCTCCCGGTTGAAGTAGGCTTACTAGACACGGCATAAACGTGGTGAATCGGTGCCGAGAAGTCAAAGGTACCCATGAGGGAAGAATACATTCCGACGCCGATATTCTCAGTTTCCAGCTGAGAATTGTCGATCACAGGGATCGACGATCCAACAGATGCATTAGGACTAGAGTACGCAAAGGATAACTGGTCGATAGTCACGATCTCCCCTTGATGAGGAAAACAAAGTATATGAAAAAATGGACGATACAACAACAACCATAGCATAGGTCCAATTGTGACCTAGTAACAGATTATAATCGAGAGGCGCATTAACTACCTCTACTTCCACCTCTACCATCTTCCCACCTAACTAGACCGGAAAGGCGGGGAGAATACCATGAGGGCGGAAGGAATGACCGTCAAATGTATTCAACATGTTCGATGACTTGGAAAGGGTCAGAGAACTGAGAGCTTTCCAACAGACCAGGGACATCACGCAGGTGGCAACACCTTCATCAACGATTACTTGTTTGATAGTATACTTGGAATACTCCACACGGATTTGGAAAGCCACATGGTAGGGTAAGTGAGGCTTCACATCTGTGACATCAAACTTGATGAATTTCGAGCCACTAGGCTCTAAAGCTCCTAAGGCAGAGAGCAAGGCATTCCTCTGTGATGGAAACGTCTAGAGTAACTCCAAAGCCGACATCACACAAGGTGTTTGGCCCAAATCCTCAACAATGGAGTAGTTCTGGGCAACTCTAGCATTAGGATTGTGGGTAGAGCGCTTGAGTACTCCTTTCAGAATATGGGGTGGTGGCTTTGGTTTCTCAATCTGTAAGTTCATCTCTGGAGGGGGAGGAGGAGCTTCTTGGTTGGTACTAGCATTTGAAGAGCTATAATATCAAGAACGGGTGGCTACATCGATTTTTGCGTCGACCATATTGATACAAACAAGGTCACCATCTTGCAACGATGGGTTTTGACCTTCACCAGGTGCATTTTTGGTATTCGAAGAGCTCGAGGCTAAGTGTTGATTGTGTGGGAATGGTCGTCAGCACAATAGGTGATAGGTTTAAAAGTCTTGCAGCCTCTGCGAGTTTGGGGCATAAATGTGTAAGGTGGTCATTGGTACAAAGTTTACAAGGAAACTTCACCTTACATTTCTCTTTCTTGCCCTATCCAGCGTTATCATTTTGCCTCCCATTATTATCTTTGTCCTTGGGTTTATTATTATTCTTCCCACCCTTACGATTATTTTGACCTTTCCTTTTATTCCCATCTGATTGCTGGTCACCAGTTGGGTTCTTCGACGATTGCATAGAATGTACATCCCTCGACTAGGTGGGTTTGGAGGATCCTGACAAAGTTGACCCTCCGAAAGACTTTGTTGCCGATTCTGTGAGCTTTACATTGGTGGACCCTACGATGCCATCGCCATGAGTTCCGAGATTCTTTCTAGGATCGTGATTTGGCCACGTTGCGTCTGGAAGAAGGTGATATAACATCCCAGACTGAGCATATATTAAATCTAATTGATGGACTCTGAAGATAGCTTCTTCCTCGCTGAAGACCTCGGAAGTAGCAACGTCCTTTGAGATAGGAGCATGAAAAGACTTTAGGAACCATTCTAGAAGAAAGGTCTGGGGTATAGGAGTCTTAATCAACCACTTCTGCCTACGCCATTCCTGGATATGGTCTGATATGTGAGTGGCGATACCCTAGCATAGAGTAGACAAAAGTTCGAGGCCAACATCGTAACGAATGGGTAGTTGAAAGTGGTTACGAAAGGCTAGCAGCAATTGATGAAATGACCCATATGTCCCCCTAGGTAGCTCATTGTACCATTGTGATGCAACTCCAATGAAAGTGCGTGAAACAATCATAATCTAATAGAATCATGGTTCAGAGAATTCGATGAGCACCAAAGGTGAAAAGTAGTGACGTGATCACCAGGGTCCTCGTCATTCTTACCTTCAAACTTTGGAATGTTTGACGACAGTTTGGTAGGGACAGGGGGCCATGTGGGATCATGACTCACTGGGTCATTCATTAATTTAAACAAGTCTGGCAGATAAAGCATGGCCATAAAGGGAAGACAGGATTGCGACACCTGACCCCATCCTCCCGCGAAAGATTGTGCGTTAGGAACTGCATTCCATCTAGGGTTATAGTGAGGACCAAAACCTTGTCCGGAATTGTAAGGCCCTCCTCTGGGATGATTCATATAAGATGGATTGGGCATCATCCCAGTAGGAATGTTCTGATAAGAGTTATGAAGATTGCCCCTAGCCAAATTAGATCTGAGCTGGGGGTTGTGAAAATTTCCCCCAACCGGATTGGATCTGAGTTGGGGGTTTCCTGAAGTGTAAGACTGACCTCCTCCAGGTGGGAACCCAGAGGATTGAAGTGGATTCGTCATGCCAAAATTATTGGTCAGAATCAACACCGAGGGGGTAGGGATGTAGGGTGGAACTTGTCCTCCAGCTGGGTTGTTCCATCTAGCTGTAGAAGGATTGGACCCGGGGTTAAGAAAAGGGGCACTTCCTAAGTTAGGATTCGCTTGGGGAATATGAGAACCACCAAACGGGAAAGGAGTGTAAGGAGGTGTAGTGCCCCCAAGCCCAAAGCTAGCATTAGGGCCAGCAACTGGGATGGAAGTCGAAAACTGTGACGTGAAGTTAGGCATACCATAAGAAAATGGACTAGAAACCATAGGGATGGACTGAACATTGTAACCCAACGAGTGTCCTAAACCCTCAAAAGGGTTCGAGGCAAGAGTGAAGCATTAACTACAAGCCGAGCCATAGTACTGGTATAAGCCTTCGGCCCTGTAACTGTAGTGGCTACAGAAGTCGAAGGGGTTCCATTAATTATAGTGGGTATGGGAGTCGAAGAACTCCCAGTGTTTTGAAGACTGGGCTCAGTACTCATCCTTGTGGAACCACAAGTCTAAAAGGTGGATGTGTGTGTACCACGCCTGATAACTCTACGCCTTTTAGAAGGCAAGAACTCGAAAACCGGTGGTAACTGTAACAATCGATAGGACCAGCGAGGTAGCTGGTCCGACTCCACGATGACTTATGACTCTACAAAACAAAAATATATCCTAAGGCCAACTAGTAGTCAAAGAACATACCAAAAATTCAAACGGCCAATATGCATGCAAACGGGCTAAAGTGGTTGAGTGGCCTCCCTCGCTAAAGAAGGTATGTCTCGTCCAAGAGGGACCCAAGACTCTCCGCTAAAGTTTGGAGGTAACATAATCGGTTATAGGGGCCCTCGTGGGCTTAACAACCAGTCGGTCAGATCCCCCTGGAGAGGTAATCCTCCATAAAGGTTGTGTGTTGTCCGACCCCTATCTGACCCAGGGTACAAGCAAAATAACCCCTGTAAGTAACCTATGAGATACATAAGTCAAGTAACTAATAAACCACTATATAACCAATGCACAAGCGAGCAGTCGTAAGTCCGGATCACCGTATGGGCAGGGTAGCAAAGCCCGAAACCTTGAAAGCACCGCCTCTCACAGAGGTATGGCTACTAGCAAGATCCCCAAATACGAATAAATCCACAGAAATATCTCTGACACTAGGTGAGTATCCAGGGGCTATCCCTTCAACTAACTTCGCACGACCTCGTGATTAACTCTGGTGTGAGCGGAGCCTCCTGATATTACCAATTATACAATGGAATTCTCAACTCCCTGTCTCAGACACATATGTTGATTTAATTGCCTTGGAGAATTTTACTCACAAAATCCTATTCCAAGGCACTAAATCCTAGACTAGTTTGTGCACCCTAAAAATAAAATTGCGACTAATCAATTTTAGTTTAAAGCATAAATTTTATTGACCGTGATTACTCAAAAAGGTATGGAAGCGAAACTCATGATGTTATGAATCTACAAGAAAATGGATATGAATATAATGCAAAGTCTATCTTTAACTTTATAATGAATGATATGCTAATAAAAGCAGTGCAATTTCCAATTTCAACTCTGCAATTCAAAAGTAAAATGCGATCTTTCGCTGAATGAACTAAGCTAATGATAAGGGCTCAAAGACAAAAATGCTAACCAAGGCAAAATGCCTATTTTTTTGTATTTTCAATATATTAAAGAGAAAATGCATAGACTATAAAGCAACCTGATATATAAGTTCTACTGTGTATAAATGAAATAACTCAAGCAGAATACCAAGCAACCAAGCAAACAACCCAGGGTTCAAGGACAACAAGGATGAAAAACAAAGAGAAAGACTACGCCCAAAAATTCAACTCTCAACAGGTTTCCTGTCAACCTACAGAAACTCAACATGCACTACAGAGGTCTAAGAAGGCTCAACAATCCTCAAAACTCACCCAACAATCACTAAACCAAGCAAACAAGCAAAGGGAAGTGATATACGCGACTGTTCAGGAGAACAGAGCGTATATACGCATCCTGAAGTAAGACAACAAGCATGTATACACGACTGTCTGGGCAAAAGGAGCGTATATGATTTAAAACAAGGCAAGGCAAAGGCAGGAAGGCTGAAAACTCAGACCCAGAGTGAACAAAATCTGTCAAGTAGTGATACGGAAAGAAACATAAAGGAAAAAGAGAAATGCAGGAAGAAAAAGTACTTCAACCCTTAGAAGGAAGATCTCTCCCCAGTGAAGTAGCCAATTCTGTTACAAGGGAAAAACTCTCTATGGCCAAGGGTAAACCACAACAGACAGGTATGACTGCATAAATCAACTCAATTCCAACATATGCTATATAAACTAATGTGCAAGATAAGAAAGAGGCCTACCGCGATCCAACGTTTGATGGTGTTCCATTGTTGAGCACTTCGACCCAAAGCTTTATACCTGCAATAAGTTCTTAACAAACGAGCAGAGCAAGTATATAGTGATGATATAAAAGGGTTAGCACATTAGATAGCATAATCTATCAATAAACATTACAAACATGCCCATGGATAATAATCATACATTTGCAATATACCAATAGGACGAGAAATGAGTATTTCTATTAATAATTGATTAGTAGAAGTGACAACATTACAGACTTCCGTGTCGGCATGGTTCGAAATCAAGAAACCAAGTTCCTTCCAACTGAGCCTCCACCACTTCAATCCTCCACCAAAGACAAGCTCACAAGAGAGAGTCAATGAGGTTCTCTCAACAATAGGGAAAGAGCTTCGGGGCTGAACATTGTGTTTAGACTTGAGGGACAAAGGGATGCAGACTCAATATGAAGTAATTTCTCCAGAGTAACTTTGCTCTCAAAGTTGAATGCTTTCTCCTCTTTTCCATAGCTCGAAATTGTGCTTTTATAGCCTTCAGAATGCAACTGAAGGGCCGAATCAGAACGTTTCCAGTATGTGGAAGGCCAAGGATTAGAGATCTTCTATCGTGACATGGAAACCCGACTTCATTTTGTATTTTCTGGCACAAAACCCGATGTACGCGGGCTGTAGTGGAGCAACCAAGGTATACGCATCTTGCATAACTGATAGGGAGCGTATATGTGAAAAAATGTATATTTTTGGCTCTGGATTCATTAAAAAGAGATGACAAGTCTGCATAAGGGAATGGAAAAAGGCCCTTTGTGCAAGATAGCAATGGTGAGGCAAATCTCGCTATAACACTAGTTAAAACATTTTAATGGTAAGTTGCTTAATATGAGGAGATGTGTAATTCTTTTTATACTCAACATGAAGTTAAAGCTTGACATACATACCTCAAAGTGTAAACGTGAAAAGATTTGATCTCTCAACACATCATATATATATATATATATATACTTTCTCAACCATCTCCACTTTTAAAAAAAATAAATTTTATGCACAATAACATATATATTTTTTTCTCAACCATCTGCACCTTTTAAAAAAATAAATTTTATGCACAACATTAATATGTAAAAGTAACACGAGATCCAGCGTTTTCCTTTAAATTAAATGAATATCATTTGAGTTGAAGGGTGCCATCATATCAATATATTCCCAATTTAAATTATGTAGAAACCATAAGAACACCATAAATATTATTACACAGTACGGTGCACTTTAATAACATATGTGGACAAATCTCAGTGACAAGTAGATGTGGAAGGCAAATAAAGAGAATGAGACCAAGTGGACCAATCTCAGTGACCCACCTTACGCCTGGTGACTCTAAAGGAATCCCTTAGGTTCTCCGTGCGAGGCCCTGTTGTGACTCTAAGGAGGATAATTTATTAATTTTTATTTTTTATTTTTACAAATCTTAGGTTTACCTCATAACATACTCAAATTGATTGAATCATATGAGTAAATAGCTCATTTTTTTATACAAATCTTACGTTAATTGATAATATCATTCGCTAGGGGATTTGCTTGTTGGTAAAATTGTAAAAATGGTAATGAAGTAATCAAAATCATTCATATATAAATGTTTTTTTGTTATATTTTAAATATATAATTTTTTGGTTGTTTTATTAAGTGGTTTTTTAATTGGAATCTCGTCATATAAATTTTTACAAAATTACTATTTTTTGTTATTTAAAATTTTTGAATGTAAAAATAGATTCAACATGTTGAAAAACTCCTGAAAAATATAGCCGAAAAAAAACTATTTAGTAGAACTTTTAGACTAGGACTTATTTTTTACATGATTTTATTTTAAAAATTTTTGAAATTTTCCAAAAAGTAGATGAATATGAGTAAAAAAAGATTTTGAAAGATATTATTTTTTCAATACTTCTATTTGTATCTTTAATAATGCTTTTTTTATAATATAGTTGTGGATATTTATCAAGAAAATTATCAATGAAAAACTATGAGGTAATTTTTGCAAATATATTTAATATTTTTAAAAGAGAAAAACATCATTGTACAATTTAACTTTAATAATATTTTTTTATAATATAGTTTTAAAAGAAAAAATCATTGTACACTTTAACTTTAATAATATTTTTTTATAATATAATTGTTGATATTTATCAAGGAAGTTATCAATAATCTATAAGGTAATTTTTGCAAATATATAATGTTTTTAGAGGAAAACAATAATTGTAAAATTAATATTATAAATAACTAATATGCATAATTTTTAATAATAATATCTTTTATAAACACTTCACATAAAATTTAATACTCAAAATTAAAATATTTTTTAATAATAATATCTTTTATAAACACTTCACATAAAAATTTAAAATAGTTTTAAATTTTAAGTGAATATAAAAATGCATATCACATTCCATAACTAAGAATAAACCAATGCACGAAGAGACATTTTAACTAAAGTTTCGAGTGCTTTATACAATTGAACCAAAGTTTCGAGTGCTTTATACAATTTTCCATATCATGTTTGATTTTTTATCCAAACTTTTGACTTTGAAGTCTTATTTGGCCTCTTCCCGAGGTATAAGGAGAAGATATGCAAAGTATTTGGTTTGAAACTTGGTAAATGATGACTAAGTTAAGGCATGCATGCTTTGAGGTGAACTAATGCTATCTCGAGTGATAGCATTAGTTCATTAACATTTAATGTTTCTGCTAGTCACTATAATATTTGCACTAGTCACTTGCCTCACTCGCCGTTGTTCTTGGGTAGAATTACCTGTCACACCATACCATGCAATACCATCAATGGAGACACGAGTCCTCATGAATAATGGGCTCATAAGGCCAATAAGTAAGTATGAATCCCTTGAAAAAAAAGCCCGGTTACTTGGAGCTGCAACAACTCGACTCATTTACTAGCGGGAGGTAACCAACAGGCAACCATCCAAACCTGATCAGAAGAAGGTGGTACCTACGAAGCAAGGGCAGCTAGCTTAGCGCATCACCTGACAAGTTGATCCAAGACCAATGGCTCGATCCCTTCCATCCATCCTACATTTTGTGTGGAGTAGGTAGTAACAATGACTCACCCAGGTTCACGTTCTCCTGTTCTTTGAACTATTGAATTTTCTACGGTTTGTTAAATATGAGATTTCAATGTGAATAATAAAAAAATTATTGATGTCCATCTAATTTTGTGCAAGAGAAACATAGAAAGGATGTTACCTAAATGGACACACAACGTCTTGAATGGACACACAGTGTGAGAGGTGCACTCCTGCACTTGCCAATAACAATACCTGACCTTGTTGCAGATCCACCCTTTGCACAGTATGGGCGCCTAAAGGACATCCTGCAAACTCTACTTGCTCTCCATTGAAGATTCAAACCCGAGGCTCGCATTTGCATCCAACCACCACAAGCAGTCCTCCTCAGCAATGCCCAACGCCTTTCCCCGACTATTCATATTTCTGTGATTGATTCCCTTGTCATCGCAAACGGTTGGAGGGAGTAACTGTGGTGACAGATTGCTTGCATATTTACAAGATGCCAAAATGCCTATGGTGAGAGTGATTTCCATGAAGAAACCCACACCAAAGAGGTAGAATCCCATTTGAGAACCAATTGATGATGACCCACCAATTCTGCTTCATAAGATCCGGTGTTGTTGCTGCACAACAGATTATCTTTTGCATAATTCATGTTGTTGCTTACACTACATTCACCATAACCATAGTTGAGCGGAAGGTCCACAATGTTGGATTTTGTGGTATCCTCAGGGCTATTACTCATAACTCTCTTTGACATGGCCGACCCAATGAATATGCACTCCACCATCTCTCTTGGAAGGCCATGTTCTGGTAGTCCAGCTTCAAGCGAGTAAAAAATGGTGCACATCTCCTCCAAACGACGAACGAAGCTCTCTAGGAAGTTGGCAGTCCCACTCTTAGTGCTATGGGAGCCTGTAGTGAGCGTAACAACAGAAGAATCCACTGCTTCAATTGCTCAGATATATATTAGCTATTTGATTGCCTATATGATGAGATAGCCTGGTTTTGATACAATCTGCAAGCAATTGACCCTTTAAAATGGTAAATTTGGAAATATTAAACAACTGACATAGCATAACAGAAACACTTGTATTCATTGTAAGAACACTTGTTAGGCTTGTGTTTGCTTCTCCGCAAAACCATATAGGCATGAATTTGCAAAATTCCCTAATTCGTGTACACGAACATGTGAAAAATGTATTTTTCTTACATTTGCAAACCTCCGCGAGATCGCAAGCACGTTACTATTGCGTTATGTTACACCATAAACCCCTCGGATCTCAGCGCTGAAATTGAAGGGAAAGCCCAGGGTTGCCATGTTTAATTTGATTCCTAATATTTGGGGCGGATACGTGAAGCCATGGATTAACGAGATTTCCTAGAAATTTCTCTGCTCAAAGGCTCTTAGGGTTCTGGCTCGTGCCCGCAACCACATTCTGCAAGTTCTTACCATGACGAGATTCTTTTAGGTTTCGACCTATTGTTGCAAGAGGATCTATTGTTGCTACTTCAACTGGATTTTACCTTGGCACTGGATCTCAATATTGTCCTGGATCTCTACCACAATGATACGACTATTTTGGACAGTGGAAACAATTGTCAAATAATGTAGTCAGTGGAAACAACTGTCAAAGAATGTAAGCGTCCTGGCTATCGAGGGAGTATGTCGTTGTCTTTGGAATTATTATAGGTTTGAAACTTACCTTTTTGGGTATACCTTACCTTCTCCAAATCTTATAATTCCTATGATTATTATCCCTTCTTTGTTTAATTTAATAGTCGATCCATATATTATAAAAATATTAATCAATACGTAAAGGAGAGTGAACCCACGAGATTTTTCTGGATTCTCTCTGGCGTGAATGTCTTACCGTAACTAGGTCAGCTGCTTCTTCAACAGGTTGGTCCAACTACCTGTTAAAGCTACTTAGTTGTTCGGGTGATCCAAGTTTGAGTTAATCTACATTGTATACAGGAAATTCATGTTTTTCTTTTTGGGCCCTTCCCTTCTTTCAAGCAAGCAACTACCATTCAATAAGTTTGAACGTTGTATGCATGTCAGTAATAAAGTGTATTTGATATGGGAAGACAATAGAGGAGTTATGTATATCTATTCTCTTTGCTATCTTTATAGCTCACCATGCCCCAAATGAAGAAATCTAAGTTTCCAAGCTCCCCCGCCTGATCAATGGATCGATGGCCTGAGATTGGGAGCAGATCGAGTGCAAAATGTGGCAATCTCGATCATCTTCAGTATTTCATTCTTCAAGTTATTATAATCACTACAACTTCTCACATCCTCATCAATTATTTTTCAACAGTGTTACAAAATACAATCCTCCCCCTCTACCCAAAATTAAAATTAAAATTATTACAACCCATCAAGGAATATGTGTTGAACATTGCATCCTTACATCCAGCTTCATAATAAAAAATATTTGATGGAAGATATTACAAGTTCCAAATGAGTGAAAAGAAAAATAGATATTTAATGAAAGATATTACAAGTTCCAAATGTGTGAAAACAAAACTATTGGTTCTGTTGATACAAGAATGTCATTTTATTAGGATATTCACAGAAATATTACAGAATGCAAATGCGTGAAAACAAAACTATTGAGTTTTGTTGATAAGTAGTTTGCATCGTGAGGTCATCATACAATTCAGATAGAAGAGATGAAACAAAATTTTGCAGTGAGACTAAGTGGAAACAAATAGTAAGAGTATTGACGTATTTATTGAAGAAGTGAGCAACAAAGATGAGGAATTGAACTCCTGAGCTTATCTTGATTGCAAATTCAGGCATCCAACGGGCATGGAATTGGATGCCTCGAATCTGCAATCGAGATAGGGAGATGCACCGAATTGAACATATATTTAAAAGGTTACGTCATACTGTCATTATTGTGACTCTGACTATTTCAAATCTAACAGATCGATTAAACATGTCAAGGTGTCGGTAGCAATAACTTCAACTCGACTTGAGGTGTCATTATCCAGGAATCAGTGAACTCATAAACTCTAAAAATTTTGTCTCAGGTACAATGTCTACATTGATGTTTTCTTTGGACAGTCAAGGGTAGGGACTTGGGCAGTGACTTGTTGCCTCGCAACCCATCTTATTAGTTGTTGCCTCGCAATCCATCTTGTTAAAATAGTTTTAAATGAACATAAAAATGCATATCACATTACATCACTATCACATCATCATATATAAAAATCTAAGCTTTGGCAAAATACCACTTTCTGGCCTTGGCAAGGCACACACTCTCATCATTGCAATAACTTTCCTTTGGTGAGTATCATGACCTTATAATTAGAGACATCATATGGATATAAATACAAAGAATTAATAAAGCATAACACTAACTTAACGTACAATGAGAAAGGATGTTAATCCACGGAGACTGGTTTTGGTCGATTTCTTTCTCTTGACATGTGAGACTGCAACATTACTCCATCGAATAAGAGAGCATCTCGACTATCTCGCGCATCGTAGGTCTCTCCACAGGGTGTTCTGCTATGCATAGTAGAGCCACGAAGAATATGTTCATGGCTTCTTGCATACGGATGCTGCTGAGCCTGGGATCTATAATCTTTGTAACTTCTTCTCTTCTCCAATTGGTCAGCTTCTTCACCCACCCTGTTATGTTCATGCCTTCTTCAAATTCACATTCACCCACTGCCATTTTACCCGTAATCAGCTCAAGCAGAACCACTCCAAAGCTGTATACGTCGCTCTTCTCGTCCACTTTCAGAGTGTACACGTACTCTGTTCATTCAATAATTAACATTAAGTTGAATGTTAGATGCAGAAACAGATTTAAATGATTTTGGTTGATATCGTCCACACTTTTCTACTACATTTTTATTTATTTCCTATTTTATTTCATGCTGTTGTATTTCAGTTATTTCATATAACTTCTACACCAGTCAGGACAGTAAAACAGTTCTGCTATGGACGACAATATATTCGTTCAAAACTGAGTAAAAGATTGACATAACAATTTACCAGGAGCTATGTAGCCAAAGGATCCTGGGATTGAGGTCGTGCATTCCGAGGTACCAGAATGATGCAAGAACTTGGCCAGGCCAAAATCTGCAACATGTGCTTCAAAGTTGGAGTCCAGAAGAATGTTGTTGGATTTCACGTCGCGATGAAGGATAAGCGGCTGACAATCATGGTGAAGATAGCACAACCCCTTGGCAGCCTCCACTGCAATTTTGTATCTGTTATCCCAATCCAGATGCCTTCCATTGTTTCCATGAAGCAGCTCTCCTAGGCTTCCATTAGGCATGTACTCATACACCAGAAGATTGGTGTCATGGTTSGARCAAAACGCCAGCAATCTAACTATGTGACGATGGCGGATTTTGCCCAGAGTCTTGACTTCTGCGGAGAAACCATGATCGTTTGAACAGCCATTGAAGGTGCCGGCCCTTATGAGTTTCTTGACTGCAATTTGTTCAGAAGTAGCCCGGCATTTGTGGAGAATCTGGAGATCAAGAGTCTTCCTCTAAATTGAATGTTTATCTGAACTCTCCGATTACATTTTGACCAGAGTATGGTTCATAAGAGAAAAATTTGTAGTCACTGATAGAGGTCACCCTCCCGTTAGTGTATTCCTTCAAACATAGCAAGTTTTCTTGTCAAATCAAACCCTCTTTGGACAACTAATGAGCTTCATATATGTTTTCCCTGTATATGTGGTGGAAGTAGATATATTGAAAAGTATCAGAAACGTATTTCCCCAGATTAAGTAATTCCAAATTTTCAAGTACACGAAGAATTGATTGATAAATTTAGAGTTTTCATAAACATGTAAAGAGCTAAAAAAAATTGTTGAATATGCAGATTAGAGGGATTATTTCTGTATAATAGGGAATTCGGAATGGTTTTTTTAGCTAAATAAATCTATTTCTATATTCATAAATACAATTTAAAAATCAAAAAATTGTAATTTAGTAAAGATTTATGCTTGATTCTAGAAAAAGAACAAAAAAGTAAAACAGTTAAACAACTTCCTAAATATATAAATATACACTGTGCACAAAGTTTTGAAATATTTATATTATATTTAAAAACATTTTAGTAATGTAAAGGAAGTTCTGAAATATTTATAATATATTTAAAAACATTTTACTGGTCGAACGTGTGGTTGCACCCAGAGATACTATAATAAATGGTATCGTGACCCGTGCACACATAAGTGGATCAAAGCCCACCCCCATGTCCTTCAACTTCAAGGGTTAATTTCAATTTGTTGGTGTAGATGCATTTAGGAGTTGAATCATGAAGCCTGGCGACGGAATGAAGCGAGGCGAGCCAACGCGGCTAGGGCCCAAACCCTAGCCGCCTCTGGTCTGGACTTGCAGGAGCTTGGAAGCAGCCGACCTAGTTGCAACGGCAAAACGTTCCCCCTGCGATCTGCACGCGATTTTGAGCAGCGGTTGGGCCTCTGCGAATTTCTTGTTCGATTTGCAACTGCCAAC
>JASDQU010244430.1:19451-30064 GCA_032191745.1 Picea mariana
AAATTTTACTCAAATCTATGTAAACTTACTGAGTTTCCTTTGCCTTTGAGGTTTCCCATTCCCCTCAGAGGGTGTGCGAGTGCTTTAGCTTGTTCCTATAATTAAAATATGTCATTTCAAAAAAATCTAAATTTATTTTGGAGCCCAATGTTTCTATCATATGTCTCCATAAGCAGTTGTTTTTTTTAATAGCATTTTTTAGTATATAGTGGAGGTTTTGCGTTTGTAGAGATTGTCCTAACAAGTTTAACTGTATGCCAAATCACGTCTGCCAAAAAATCGAACAGGAGCCTGTCCCACCAATGCCAGTGCCCGAACAAGCCTGCCACCAGATCCATTGGGTTTCTAACCCCGTAGCTATAAATTAACTTACCAAAAAAATTAAAAATGGTTTCATAACTACACATTTGGAAAAATAAGAAAAGAAAATTAAAAAAAAGAGTCTTATTTCATAGGTCAATGGTATCTTACCAAAATAATTAAAAATGGTTTCATAACTACATATTTAGAAAAATAAGAAAATAAAATAATAAAAAAAGTTTTATTTCATAGGTCAATGGATTCATTTCATTTGACTTGGTTTATATAGAATTGATGGGTAAAGTGTCTCAATTCAATGTGTTTTGGGAGTTGTGAAAGGGGGCTAATTCAATATGAACATATGTATGGTTTTTATTTTATATTTGTTATAAAATTATTTTATCAATACAGTTGCACCTTATAATAAAGTGACACTCATATATAATCATGTCAAAATTAATTTCAAACCTTGAATAAAGTGAAGGTTGCATAACACTATCAATTTATTGACCAATCAGAGGTCATAAAAATACTAATTTTGTTATATTGAATTTTTTTTTTTTTATTTGTTATGTTCAACATTAAAATTTATACACATTTTTTAAATCAACATAAAACTAATATGAAAGTCAATGCTAACTCATTGCTATATACTACCTTCGTACCTCCGGCAGTATAATAACAAGATTGAGTCTCCTATCTCAATCTATATATATAACCCATTCTTGTTATTTTATTCTAAGTATTAATTGTGTGGATATACCATAGGGAGGAGAAGGATTCCCTATAAGGCTTGTGTCATGGTATAGGTTCCATACATGGTCCATGAAACTTGAAATTTCAATTTTATTAGAGAGAATGTCCTTGATTTATGGAGAGAATACCATGAAAATCATATCTATATCATGTATAGTAAATGTTCCCTATATTGAGATTTCTTAATATTATATGTTTCATTCATAGATTGTAAGTCTTATACGTGACTATGAGGCATATAAGTGACTATGAGGGCTTAAGTATATGGTTATTGGCATTAAAGTAGTCATTTGTTAAGAACCAAAGATTGAATACAAAAACATCACAACAGATATACAAGAACAATATGCAAAATCTCATTTATTATTATCAAACCCTTGAGGTAGGGCAACACCATACAATGGATCCTATTATGGAAGGGATCCTCTCTTGTTCACTTGTCTCTTCGAGGGGGCATCCTCCTACTGAGCTACAACTCACAATACAATACTTCTCTTCATGTCCCCTTACATTGCTTGAACCTCTTTATATAGTGCTACCATCACCTAATAACATTCTAGAGGATGAATCTTCTAGAAGTAGAACCTTCTAAGAAGTCATCTTACATTTATTATATCTAGCTACCCATTTATTATATCTAACTACTATAGTGGATCTTATTTAATAATATAGTGGACATAGTCCATCTTACATTGAATGACCTCCACTATTATCATTATGGGCCCTCTGAGCCCACCCACTACCTCTCTAGCTACCTAACATTCCATCCCCCTTATGAAAGTGTTGTCCTCAACGCTTGATGTACAACCATATACCAGGGTCCCATGGATAAGTGTGGACCATAGTGTTGAAGTAGATTAGAGAACCAGGGTCCCATGGATAAATGTGAACCATAGTGATAAAGTAGACTAGAGAACCAGGGTCCCATTGAGAAATCAAAGCCACCATGCTGAAGTAGTCCAACCGCCATTGTAAACCAGGGTCCCATGTCCGAGTTCTCATGTGAACTCCACAGGGAATATATCGACAGCTAACAATCAATTGAAAATGATGCTCCCAACACTGACACCTATCATGTGGATTCAAATAAGAATATCCAGTCACATAGTGGGAAAGGGTCAAAGCTGAATCTGGAAGGAACAATACCATTGCAGAATATGCAGATTAGATGCTGGTAATCATAACTAGCTCCTGATGTGAGACATTGATGTTCTCTACAGAAGGTGGAGTAGAGTCATCAAATAAAATATGGAAGTGGTTATCATCCTAGAAATGACAACTATCCATATATCAATTATCGCAATCGGCATCAAAATCATACTAAACATATATTTTTTGATTATATTCATCCCCGAGGTCCGCCATAAGAAACCTCTCTTGTATGTTATCCAAAGAATCTTGAATACTACGAAAACTATCATTGAGGCCATCTACAAAGCCATCCAATTTGCCATTCAATGTGTCAAACAATTGGGCTTTGAATGCTTCAGTAATATGTAGAATTTCTTTGAGGGTTTGAGAAGAAATAACCATCTGAGTAGCCTATGAAAATTTATGAACTCTTCAGTTCCACCGCCATCACGAAAAAAACCAAAAAATAGAACAATAAATTACTGCAGAAAATCGCGACATTTTCCAGAAAAACCCTGAAAAACTGTTGAATTTAAAATGCTCATAACTTCACTTCCCGGACTCTGTTTCAGTTTTTTTTTTTTTTTTTAATTGGGTGAAATTATGAGAGAAAATCATATATGTATTTTTTTTTGGCAAATTCGGCCTCCAGATTATACAGAAATAAAATAAAAAAAATATCGCGCCGGTGTCTGCGGAAAAAACCCTTAAAATTTGCAAATTTTAAAATTTCAACATCTTGACTTCCCAGACTCTGTTTCGGACGATTTTTTTTTCAACTTGGGTGTTTTTCTGAGAGGAACTCAGATCTACAACTTGTTTCTACAAATTTTTCACAGAAATATACCAAAAATTTATGCAATGTTGCGACCCTCTTTTTTCTTCTCCGAAAAAAAAAATCTGCAAAAATAAAAAATATTTGTTCATAATGTCTGCCAAGGAAAATGCTTTGATACCACTTGTTAAGAACCTGAATAGATATACAAATATAATCACCACAAATACTGAATACACAATAGATCCATAGAGAAAGATAGAAGAAACCAAATGTCCTCCATAAGAAATCTCTCCTGCATGTTATTCAATGAATCTTGAATACTACGAAAACTATCGTTGAGGCCATATGCAAAGTCATGCAATCTAGCATCCAATATGTCATACAATTGGGATTTGAATGCTTCAGTAATTTGTAGAATTTATTTGAGGTTTTAAGAGGAAATAGTCATCTGAGCACCCTATGAACTCTTTGGTCCCGCAGCCGTCATGAAAAAACGCAAAAAACAGAACAATAAATTACGGTAAAAAATTGAGGTTTTTTCTGAAAAAACCCTAAAAAACTGTTGAATTTAAAATGCTCATAACTTCACTTCTCGAACTTCGTTTTGAATTATTTGTTTATTGAAATTGGGAGAAATTGTGAGAGGAACTCATATCTATAATTTGTTTGGACAATTTCGGCTTCCATCCGCGGAAAAAACCCTGAAAAATTGCATATTTTAAAACTTCAATATCTTGACTTCTTGGACTCCGTTTCAGACGATTTTTTTTTTCAACTTGGGTGTTTTTCTGAGAGGAACTCAAATATACAACATGTTTCTACAAATGTTTCACAAAAAATAAATGAAAAATTTATGGACTGTCGCGGCCCTTATTTTTCTTCTCCGATTTTTTTATAGCAAAAAAAAAAATTATTTGCCCACAATGTTTGCCGAGGAAAGTGCTCTAATACCACTTGTTAAGAACCAAATACTTGCATACAGAAATACCACAAAGATTCAGACAACAATATATAAAACCACAAGTTTATTATAGAAACCCTTGAGGTAGGGAAACATCGTACAATGGATCATATTATGGAAGGGATCCTCTCATGTTCACTTGCCTCTTCGAGGGGGCATCCTCCTACTGAGCTATAACTCACAATACAATACTTCTCTTCATGTCCCCTTACATTGCTTGAACCTCTTTATATAGTGCTACCATCACCTGATAACATTCTAGAGAAGGAATCTTCTAGAAGTAGAACCTTTTAAGAAGTCCTCTTACATTTATTATATCTAACTACCATAGTGGGTCTTATTTAATAATATAGTGGACCTAGTCCACCTTACATTGAATGACCTCCTCTATTATCATTGTGGGTCCTCTGGGCCCCCCGACTACCTCTCTAGCTACCTAACTTCATTTTTAAACTTCGTACCATTGAATCATCCATAAACAATAGTTATTAATGAGAGATGCACAAATTTCTAGATGTCAAGAACATGCATGTGTTATGCAAGGACTAAAATTAAATTAAATTTTGAACCAATATTTTTCAAATGTGTTTACATTCTAGATTTTTATAATGAACATGTTACTTGGATATTGGATAGCTTGTGCGTTAGTTGAGTTATAGTCTTATATGTAGTTTGACCATTTTTAATGCAGATGAAAAATTGAGAAATGTTGTGCTTGAATAATAGAAATGTGCACTAATTGGATACATTTAAAATTTTTCATTTTAGTATCAGATAAAAATAATTCATTTAATGTAAGGATTTTTTTATTAAAAAGTAATGTTGGATTTCTGTGTATGTAGATTTATAGAATTAGTCATAATGTCAGATAAACTTTTGGATAAATACTCTGTAAGAAGTTTTTAAATGTCCAACATTTTAAGTAGACACTCCACCCATCACGAGGGACAAAATAAGATTGATATGCTAGAAAAGAGTGTTAAGGTTTATATAGGAAGATTGGAAATGACCATTGAAGATTACGAAGAAATGACATTGCTAGCCCTGGTAAGGATGCGATTGAGATTAGGTCTTCGATGTTGTTGGTGAATTTGAGTGACGAAGGTAGGACAAGGGAGTCACGACATCGTTTCTGGAAGGTGAGATTAGAAACTCTTTTCATCATTTTGATTATGATCTTTTCAAAAATTCGTGTCTCCTTGAGAGAGTCCTCTCCATAGATGTTTAGAATTTGTGTATGTAGGCTTCCATAGTTAGTCATAATGCTAGAAAAAATTATGAATAAATACTGTGTAATAAGTTTTGAAACATCCAATGTTTTGGGTGGATACTCCACCCATCATCAAGGACAAAAGAAGCTTGATATGTTAGAAAAGAGTGCTAATGTTTATATAGGAAGATTGGAAATGATCATTGAATATTACAAAGAAATGACATTGTTGGCCCCAGTAAGGATGTGATTGAGATCATGCCTTCGATGTTTCTAGTGAATTTGAGTGAATGGAAGTAGGACAAGGGAGTCACGACATAGTTTCAAGAAGGTGAGATCAACAACTTTATTCATTATTTTGATGGGTGGGGTGTCCACTCTAGACATTGGACATTTCAAAACTTCTTACACATTATTTATCTAGAATTTTTTCTAGAATTATCACTAGCCGTGGAAACCTACATGCACAAATTCTAAACCTCTATGGAGAACACTATCTCAAAGAGACCTGGATTTTTGAAAAGCTCATAATCAAAATTATGAAAAGAGTTTTTGATCTCACTTTCCTAAAACGATGTCGTGACTCCCTTGTCCTGCTCCCATTCACTAGAATTCACCAGTAGCTTCGAAGGTCTGATCTCAATCGTATCCTTACCAAGGCCAACAATGTCATTTCTTCATAATCTTCAATGGTCATTTCCAATCTTCCTAAACAAACCTTAGCACTTTTTTCTAACATATCAATCTTCTTTTGCCCATAATGATGGGTGACGTGTCCACTAGAAAAATTAGACATTTCATTACACAATATTTATCGAGAAATTTGTCTAACAATATTAAAATTTTAAATGTAAATAAATTAAAAACTAATAATATAAATTTTTAAAATTTAGGTAAATTAAAAAACTAATAAATTAAAATATTTAATATTTTGTTAATATTTATAATATGTATATTAAAAACTAAGTTTAATATTTTGTTATTATTATAAATATTTAATAAACTTATACTAATATAAATACTTAATAAACTCTTAATTAAATCTATATACGCACTAAATAAAGTAGAGTAATTGCATGACCAAATTATCTATATAATAGAGAAATGAAATAAATATTGACAACTTTGGTTATTTATGCATTTTCCTCGATTTATTTGACCTGTGCGCTTACTCTCCTTAAAAATATGTGGCCATGCATGTATTGGGTGGAACCCACGTACTCCGTGTTAAAGGAGTCAAACGTGATGAGTAGCGCGACTTAGATGATTTAGTCATATTTTATTATAGTTGACATGTCCAAAGCCTAGATATTTTAGGATGCATCTGGAATGTGTGTAGATTTTTCTATAAGTAAAAACCTTATAAAGATCCTAACGTGCTCTAAAGGTCTTCAGAGCTTTTGAATTGGTTGATATAGTTTTGGAGTGATTTTCTTCTTGTACAAAGAAATATTCAATTTATATTTTTATATTTATTTATTTAATTTTTTTGGAGTTACAAAGGAAATAATAAGGATATTTTTAAATTAATAAAAATCAATAAAAAAAATCAATCATAATGAGAAAGGATTTGGATCCACTTCTAGTTAGATTTTTTTTTTTTTCCGAGTTTAAAGAGAAAATAGTAAAGATATTTGTAAATTAATAAAAAGCATTACGAAAAATCAATCATAATGAGAAAGGATTTGGATCCACTTCTAGTTAGATACAGATCCAATTAAAAATTGAAGTACATATAAGATAACATTTAACATAGGAGAGCATCAAAATGGAGTGTTGAGTGTTGTTATACCCATGAACGCTTGTCGTTTGTAATTGGGAAGATCATGGTAGTATGAAAAAGTGAAGTACACAAAAGAAGGAAGAAATAAGAATACCTAAATGTTTTTTTAGAAAATAGGGAGAAATTTTAGTTGTTTCCCCTCGTCGAAGAAGAAACAATGAAAATACTTTTTTGCAAATATGATTTTAAGGGTGGTCTAAAATATGAAGTGTTATTCCTTGTTGTCGAAGAAGGTGAAGGAGAATGTAGATGTGTAGGTTCTCATAGAAGTCACAAATTTACTAAAAAAATATATGAAATAGCACATGAATATTTTGTAGATAAATTACAGCTAAGAAGGAAAGAGTGCACTAGATTGATTTAACAATCCAAGATAGACCAAATAGAACCGGCTGCAAAACAAATTTGACTACCTGCAAATTTACGGAGGTAAAATTTATAACGAAGGTAGGACAAGGGAGTCACAACATTGTTTCTAGAAGGTGAGATTAGCAACTCTTTTCATCATTTTGATTATGATCTTTTCAAAAATTCGGGTCTCCTTGAGACAGTCCTCTCAATAGATGTTTAGAATCTATGTATTAATAAGTTTTGAAATGTCCAATGCTTTGAGTGGACACTCCACCCATCATCAGGGACAAAAGAAGCTTGATATGTTAGAAAAGAGTGCTAAGGTTTATATGAAGATTGGAAATGACCATTGAATATTACAAAAAATCACATTGTTGGCCCTAGTAAGGATGCGATTGAGATCATGCCTTCGATGTTGCTAGTGAATTTGAGTGAAAGGAGACAGGACAAGGGAGTCACAACATAGTTTCAAGAAGGTGAGAACAACAACTTTTTTCATCATTTTGATGTGTGGGGTGTCCACTCTAGACATTGGACATTTCAAAAATTTTAAACATTATTTATCTAGAAATTTGTCTAGCATTATGACTAACCGTGGAAACCTACATGCAAAGATTCTAAACCTCTATGGAGAGCACTATCTCAAAGAGATCCAGATTTTTGAAAAGCTCATAATAAAAATGATGAAAAGAGTTGTTGATCTCAGCTTTCTGAAACGATGTTCTGATTCCCTTGTCCTGCTCCCGTTCACTAGAATTCACTTGTAGCTTCGAAGGCTTGATCTCAATCGTATCCTTACCAGGGACAGCAATGTCATTTCTTCATAATATTCAATGGTCATTTCCGATCTTCCTAAATAAACTTTAGGACTTTTTTCTAACATATCAAGCTTCTTTTTCCCATGATGATGAGTGGAGTGTCCACTTGAAAAGTTGAACATTTCATTATACGATATTTATCGAGATATTTGTCTAACAATATTGAATTTTTAAATTTAGATGAATTAAAAATTAATAGTGTAAGATTTATAAATTTAGGTGAATTAAAAAACTAATAAATTGAAATTTAATATATTGTTATTATTATAAATATTTAATAAGATTATACTAATATAAATACTTAATAAATTTATCTTAATATAATAAGACATTAAAATATAATTTGAAAATTTGTGAATTAAGATTTTAATTCCTTTGAGATAAATTGAATCCGTTTCCACCTAAAACTCTTAATTAAATCTATATAATAAAGTAGAGTAATTGCATGACCAAATTATCTATATAATAGAGAATTGAAATAAATATTGACAACTTTGGTCATTGCATATATTGGGTGTAATCCACGTAGTCCATGTTAAAGGAGTTAAGTTTGATTAGTAGCATGACTTAAATGATTTAGTTCTTGCAACTTCAAGGATATAAGGCTTGAACTTGTGACTTCTCCCCGTATTGAAAGAGTGTGTTTACGTCTCATTAATTGTGTTATTTTATGAAGTTATTATAAAATATGTTACTTATTTAAAGATAGCACAATTACAGTTGATTGATGATTAAAAGGTTATAATACACTAGTTTAATAATCTAAATGATTTACAGGTGATATTTCTTGGGCCCTAGATAAACATAATTAGAAAGTTGAGTGGAAACTTTACTCTATTAGAAACAAAACATATTTTCACATCCTATAATAAGGTTGTTGATCAGTTCTCCGAGACACCATTACTACTTGATGAAGACGTTTTTCACTTTGCAAAGATAGTTGAAGCAGAAACAAACAAATATGAAAAAATGATATACAAGTAATGGAGCAACAACATGATGGAATGGAAAAAGATCTCATATGATGTTTTTTTTTCAGCAGAAAATTAATTTTGTTGGATATCTATAGTGTAGACAAAAGTATTTATGATGCATATGTATAATAATTGTTTTGTTTTTTCTTAGGTTATGTGGAGAATATGTGAATTATTCTGAAAATGATTATAACAAACATCTCATATAAGGTTTTTTCTTTACTAAAAAAAATGATTTAGTCATATTTTATTATAATTGACATGTCCAAAGCCCAGATATTTTAAGATGCATCTAGAATGTGTGTAGATTTTTCTATACGTAAAAACCTTATAAAGATCATAACGTGCTCTAAAAGTCTTTAGAGCTTTTGAATTGGTTGATATACTTTTGGAGAGATTTTCTTCTTATACAAAGAAATATTCAATTTACATTTTTATATCTATTTATTAAAAAAAAAGAGTTTGGAGAGGAAATAGTAAAAATATTCTTAAATTAATAAAAAGCATTAAGAAAAACAATGATGAGAAAGGATTTGGATCCACTTCTATCTTTATATCCATCTATTTATTTATTAGTTTGGAGAGGAAATAGTAAAGATATTTGTAAATTAATAAAAAAACATTAAGAAAAATAATCAATCATAATGAGAAAGGATTTGGATCCACTTCTAGTTAGATATAGATCCAATTGTAATTTTAATTGTAATAGAATCGTCTTTCATTTATTTTCGTTGTTTTAAAGTTAGTTTCATACACTTTGTTTTTCGTTTAATCAATTTAGAAGATCTAGAATGGTTTTTTCTTTGTTTTGTAAGTGAGGTTTAGGATTTTGATACTTGTAAAATATGGAAGGTGTTTTTGTTTATCTTGTGCTTATAATACTTAGAATTGGAACTCCTCTTCTTCCCCATACCATACAGGTTGGAAGACTCATTAAGGAGATTAGTATATGGATTTCACACTTTAATACTTACATGTGATTACCTACTCAGAGGTACTACAATGTGGCCTATTTCTATGTTGTGTCTATATGTGCTTGCTCAATGATGATTTGGTTACCTTTTTTATCCTGCATTTGCAAAGACTCTTATGTGTTGGATTACTTTCCGTTGAATAACCTTGCTTAAGTCTATACATATGATCTTTTCAAAATGTCTAGTGATTATTTTAAGAGGGTGCATGCAAGCTAATGATGATCTCTCATGATGCGTTAGTCACAATGCAAATATGAAAAAACAAAAATATATTAAATTGGAGGGATTATTCAAGGTACTTTTACAATGAATTTGAATATGGTGTAAAAATATGAAATGTCTAGGAAATTTGATTAACTTTTTGAACATATAATTTTTATTTATAGAAATTGTGAATAACTATGTGAAATTTAAGTTTTTCTAACAGTGATATGTTATTTTTCAAGCAAAATATAAGGTATATGTCTCCACGAGTGCATGTGTTGGGTACCTTAATGATGCAATTTCCTTAAAAAAATGTATAATTGTAAAGAACCAATTGTTTTAGTGCAATGTAGTTTTTCAAAATTTATAATAT
>JASDQU010244430.1:35700-46300 GCA_032191745.1 Picea mariana
TTCACAATGATACCTTACAATGATAAAGTCGGCTACTACTCCTCGATCCTAGTCCTGGGCTCTTCTTCCACTGTCTTCCAACTTCTTTTCTCTATACTTCTCTTTGCACAAGGATGGCTAAAGGTTGGGACAAAGGGAATGCTCAATCGGGTATAGTTTCTTTACTATGATTTTACTCCTTTCAAATGGGACCCCTACCCCTTCTTTTATAGGTTAGAAGGAGCTAGGTATTTGGTCGAATGACTGGCCATGCATGGCCAAAAGGTTTAGTTAACTTACCCAAAGTTGTGTGTTATGTCAACAACTTTCATTTTTTCATGCTTTTGTAGATACACGCGAGTTGTCTTGGGTCAGCTAGCGTGTACATGCATGCAGTAATGGAGAAGGGTCCATGGGCCTTTATAAAAAGGGTTTTTAAGAAGAGTTGTTCAGTAGTGTTTTGGAAAACAAGGAATATGAGATGGCCTGATTCCAGGTAAGCATGTCTGGTGTAAATTAGGGTTATAACACAATACCCATGGCCACAACTACACAATGCATCGATGGATTGACTACATAATACCACATAACTATGCCATGCATTCACCAAAGTGAGTTGGAAGGTCTGGCCAACCCTTCAACACATCATCCACAAACTTCTTACTGCTTTCCTGACTATTTGGATACCTTCATTTTCAACTCAAACACAAAACCAAGAATATAATTCTTAATTTCTCTTTAGTGTCGGCAAAGAGGTTGCAGTCCAAACATCAACTATACAATAGATCCCATTGAGCACTCACATAGCGTTATATCCCTTCCATATCCAACCATCCCATGGTCTCACACACGATTATCTCTTTGTATATTTATTTTTATAGAAGGACTATGTATCCTGAATTAACCCGGTTATGATCCCATAACCAATCATAACACCAAGAATATACAACTAACAATCTATCTAAATGCATTCTAGAATCAATAACAACTACATACTCTATGCCTTTGGCCATTCCATATCAACTTAAATATTGAAAAATTAATCAGGGAATTCTTACCTCAATTCCCTTCAACATCTATGCAACAAATGCATACCTGGATGGTTTCTATCAACCTACTTGATGCTACCTGATCAATTGGTATTTGTAGAAGCTCATAGACTTCCTCCTTCATCATTTTGATCACCATTCCTACCACCCTCATGGGTATTCACATAGATGGAGTCATCAGCAACTATAGCAACAACCACCTCTTTAATCATGCTATATCATTTTTCTTGAATACATAATCCATCATTAGTCATACTCAATTTCCATAACATCATTATTTCATAATAACATACTATTATAAGTTCACAAGCATGTTATATGCATATCCAAGTATGTGCATATGAAAAATTACACACCCATATGCACCAAGCGTTCACTGTCAGCATGCCTACTAATGCATGTGCATTTTAACTTCATTGTATGCCTCAGGCACTCTAGTAGATTTAAGTTTCAATTCACTTATTTATTTATTTATTTATGTTGTAGTTGGTTTTCCTTGAATTCCTTCAGATCCTTTCTACCTTGTGTGCTTCGATTGTGCTCATCTACACTATTGTTCCCTGATCTGAATACTTTCCAGCCAAGTTTCACTTGGCCATTCTACAATCCAACCAATGCACTCAATTAGCAGCTCCTTTTGGGTAGTCATATCCAACATTACCTTTATGAAACATTCCAGCACCTTAGAATGAAGTATCTCAAACATTCCACAACATTCTTGAATCAAATACTATTACTCCTAGTTGTCCATTAGACTACTTCTTTCACACTTAATCTTTGCAACTGTCTACACCTCTCTAAAGATTTTCCAAGCCCTAATAAGCTGCCAACTAGGTTTGTCTTTGACCTCAAGTTGGCTCTAAGTTTCAACTATCAAACAAGGGTTTGCTGATGTTTTATAACAACAAATTGTTCAGTAACTTCTTTGTTGTTTTTTTATGGTTACATAGGCCATTAAGGTGCTCTAGCATGTAGTTTTTGTCACAAGAGGTTAGCACATGCATACCATAAGATATGTAACACACCTATAGATCTTTTAGGGCTGAAATAATGTTGTTCTAAACACTATCATACATGAAAATGAACACAAGTATTTTTGGTCAACATGACCCTGGATAAACCCCCCACCTGGGGAAAACTTGTTTGGAATATGAGTGTATAAATGTGGAGAGCAGAAGGTGCAATACAACAAGTATAATAAACAAATGAACCTGATAAAATAGCATATTGAACCAGGATGAAACACAAGTTCAAATGATGAAGATGTGCCTTAGGATGGTGCACCCTCCTCACAAGTTGTCAAAACCATTGAATTGAATCTCTCTGCCAACTGGAAGCTCTGATGGAGAAACCCTTTCACCAAACTCTGAATTTGTGTTGTATCTCTCCACCAAAATTGTCCTCAAAGAAAACTAACCTCTGCAAGTCCTCCCTACTAGATGTGCGCCCTTCTCCTCAAGTGTGCCCTCCTCCTAGAAAGAACAAGCTCCACAAATAAATGAAGGACTAAGCCTCCTGGCTACCTCCATGAATTTGGGTGACCAATCTTTCCTCACTCAATTCCTCCAACCTCATCCTCATGCTCCTCTCCCAACTCTCTTGGTGAACATAACAAGGAATAAAGAGCCTCATTTTCCCTATGCGCCCTTCTTAAGGAAACATGAGAAAACCTAAAGTATGTGTGGATGAGATCATCTCATCTCATCCATAATCAATGGTTGAGATCATATCAAAAGAATATCAACTCAAAACCCACTTTACTTAAATTTTCATAGTTTCACTTTATGTCCCACAATTCACCCCAAAGTGAATTAATTGTCAATTTAGGCTAAAATGACCAAATTTCACTTTTGAATTAAAACTCCTAATTCAAAGTGAAATTAAATACAAAGTACATCGTACATGGTACAAAGTATTTCCCTCTTGTTTTTAGAGGCTCACAAACACAAGGGGACCACTTTCCAAGGTACCCAAATATCAACACTCCCTCTTACCGAGGAAAGTCCCCTTCACCACCAATCTCATCCCTGCAATGGACATGGTTCCCTACTAGGAAATACTTAGTGAGTATGGTTGTACCCTAATCAATGAACGTAGTCTCTGACACATATCTGCTCAATATGTGTGATCTATAGATGGAAGTGTCTCTCCACCTATCCAAGATCACCTAGATCTTGGTATCAAACCAAATATCTCAACCTTGGTCTCCCACCAAGGATTTCTACCTCCTGACATCTCGCCAACGGTCACTACTCTTGGAATCTCACCAAGAGTCACTCTCTTGGCATATCAACAAGAGTATAACCCTCTTGGTATCTCACCAAGAGTACCTATATCTTGACATCTCACCAAGATTATCAAGTTAGCCTCTCGCCAAGTAGCTTCCACCTAAAGTGAAACGAAAATATGATCTTCCCGTCTCCATAGCCAAGTGAGGCTCAAGCCTCCGTGGTGCCCTGTCACTCCTTCTCATCAATATATGATAATATGAATCCCATACATCAACCCTCTGTCTCAGCAACTCTGAAATTGAAGTTATCCTGGGTGGACCAGTCACCCATGATGATGGTGTCTAAGAAAACAGAGTCTGAGCTCCCTCTGATCACTACTGTGAGTCAATAGGTCGTCCTCAACTCTGTCTTCCCACCTGATGTTGGATGGTGTAACAATAGACAAAGTAGTAGCGAATGCACACTCTCTCGCAAACTGTTCATCGAACTCAAGCTCCTATGTTGTCATTGTTGAAAGATCTTGTTTTTTCTTCTTCTTCTTGGGACACTATCCTACATAGTGACCCATCTCTCTACAAGAAAAAAATATCACTGTTCTTATGTCTCTCTTCTTCCCACCACTGCTCTCTCCTTATGGCGATGCCCCAAACTTGGTACCCTATCAACCTCCCGTGTCGGTCTTCTTCTTGCCCTTTGTCCAAAGATAAAGATCCTCATCACCCTGCAATGTCTATTGTTGTCCAGAAGTCTCTTATATAATTCTAGTATCCTCCTGAATGAAATCATCCCAAAATATCTCCCAAGTGGGCATGATCTCCCTGGGAACAATGCCACGAAAAAATGGACCCCATGGTTTGGTGAATTCTTTTAAGGATATCCTCACCATAGAGTGTGGGTCCACTACCTCTCCAACAGATCCAAGCTCATCTTTGATCTGGGTGTATCAGATAAGGAAAGAAGTAGTTGACTCATCCTAGAGAATATAAATGCTCCTGATTCGATCATGAAGAACTATCTTTCGGTTCTGGTTAGAGCTCTCGTAAAGCTTGCATAGAGATGCCCACATCTCAAATGCATAGGCTTTCCTAGTCAAGTGGGGAATGATGTGATCATGCACTGCATCACATATCATCCTCTTTTTCTTATTGTTCCTCTTCCTAAACTTTGATAACAAGACGGGAGCAGTAGTAGGAGGAACAAGAAAATTCGCCTGAACTATATCCCATAGTTCGAGGTCCTCTAAGACAAAGACAATCCTGGCCTTCCAAGGAGACCAGTTTCTAGCTCCAACTAGCCTATCCTCCACACGCATATGAGATGCTAACATCACTACCGATTACACTCAAACTAATGCTACAACTACAAATGAATGTTCCCTCACTCCTATCAACACAGATGTGAAAAGAGGCAAATGAACACTGACCTCACTCCTAGCAATATAGATGTGAAAAGAGGTTGTGAAAAATCAGCCTCACTCCTACCACGTAGGTGTGAAAATACACTAACAAAATGTCCACAAACTAATCTACAAATCTCCACAAAACTCAGCCAACAAGATGCCACTAAAATCAGTCAATGGTTGTCCACAAAATCTGCCCAAAATATGTCTAAAAAAGTCCAGCAAGATGTTGTCCAAAACTCAACAAAAATCAGCCACCAGGCTCTGATACCATGAATATTTTCTAGGTCCTAAGAAGCTTCCAAATAGGTATGTCTTTGACCTCAATTTGGCTCTAAGTTTCAACTGTCAAACAAGGGTTTGATGTTGTTTTATAACAACAAATTGTTCAATAACTTCTTTGTTGTTTTGTTATGGTTGCATAGGCCATTAAGGTGCTCTAGCATGTAGTTTTTGTCACAAGATGTTAGCACATGCATACCATAAGCTATGTATCACACCTAGAGATCTTTTAGAGCTGAAATAATGTTGTTCTAAGAACTAGCATACATGAAAATGAGCACATGTATTTTTTGTCAACATGACCCTAGATAAAACCCCCCAAGGGAAAACCAGTTTGGAATCTGAGTGTATAAATGTGGAGAATAGAAGGTGGAATACAATAATTAAAATAAACAAATGAACCTGATACAATAACAACTTGAACGAAACTGAAACACAAGTCCAAATGATGAATATGTGCCCTAGGATGGTGTGCCCTCCTCAAAAGTTGCCAAAACCACTAAACTAAAGCTCTCTACCAACTGGAAGCTCTGATGGAGAAACCCTTGCACCAAAATATTAATTTGTGTTGTATCTCTCCACTAAAATTGTCCTCAAAGAAAACTAACTTCTGCAAGTCCTCCCTACTAATTGTGCACCCTCCTCCTCAAGTGCGCCCTCCTCCTAGCAAGAATAAGCTCCACAAATAAATGAAGGACTAAGCCTCTTGGATACCTCCATGAATGGGGGCACCCAATATTTCCTCACTCAATGCTTCCAACTTCATCCTCATGATCCTCTCCCAACTCTCTTGGTGAACATAACAAGGAATAAAGAGCCTCCTTTGCCCTATGTGCCCTTCTTAAGGAAACATGAGAAAGCCTAAAGTATGTGTGGATGAGATAATCTCATCTCATCCCTAATCAATGGTTGAGATCATCTCAAAATAATCTCAAATCAAAACCCACTTTACTTAAGTTTCCACAGTTTCACTTTATGTCCCTCAATTCACCCACAAAGTAAATTAATTGTCAATTTAGGCTAAAATGACCAAATTTCACTTTTGACTAAAATATCCCAAGTCAAAGTAAAATTAGACATAAAGTACATGGTACATGGTACAAAGTATTTCCCTCTTGTGTTTAGAGGCTCACAAACACAAGGGGACCACTTTCCAAGGTACCCAAATTTCAACACTCTCTTCCTTCAAGGCTAGGCAATCATACTTTTTCTTTATATTCCCATTACTGACATTATCCACTTGCTAGATTCATATCTTATGTGAGGATTCTTGATTTTGTATTTGCAATTCATTTAGATCCACTATTCTTGAGTTCTTTATCCACTTTCCATTACTTTCCATGTATTTATTTTTTTCCTCAATGAGCTTATACAATCTTTGTCATGCTTCCATGACTATGATATCCAATCCTAGGCTAAAATTGATCCAATTAAATCTCTAATCCTTCCAAATATGCAAGCAACCATTTTTGTTAGAATTATACATATTATAGAAATCTGCCAATTAATGCTACATGTATTATTTCCCCTTAATTCATGATTAAATATATCATCATTCTCCAAATTATAACAATTCAATGTTATTCTCCTCTAAATAATCTTTCTAATGATTTTACTCTTGCCCCAATCTCATAGCTGAGCCAAAAGTTATGGCTTTTCGAAAAGTCACTTTCAACCCCTTTTCTTTTGTTTTTCAATAGGATCTTATCGAAATATTCCACAACTCCTTTAACTGGTAAAAACTTTGAATTTTTCATAGGTGCTTCCTTCAAACCACTTTCCATGTGACCATGGCTCGAAACCATGAGCTTAATCACTCTTTAGCGCCTTCCTCTATATTCTTCTACATAGGAGATTGTTTGAACATAATGTCCTAGAGCTTGGTTACTTCTAGGCTCTTCACACCTCTAATCAACCCTTTAACCTTATCATGAGATCGACGCTTGGGACCAAGCCCTCCTGACTTTGGCCTTCAACTATTCTCCCTTTTCAATCTTCCAACTTCTCCTGGAGTAAAATTAATCAAACCTTTCTATTAACTCCACTAGCAGATCGAATGGTCGAGATTTAATCTCCCGTTGATTGGATGGTCCCGCCCCATCTAGAGGCTTCAACAAGATCAATGACCATGAATTAATCAGGTTCTCGGATGGACGGTCCTTAATTGATTCGGGTCTTCGGTTCTCTGGGACTTCGAGACATTACACTTCTTAATATGTTCAAATCCCCTGGAGTTTTACCTGTCGAAGTGCTTACCCTATCCTTTCACTATTTAATCGGATGATCACTAGGAATCCTGGAGGGTATTAGATCAACGACCTGCATGAATTTGCTACTTCGAGACTCTAGGAAATTACCACTCA
Source organism: Picea mariana (assembly GCA_032191745.1). Classification (NCBI taxonomy): domain Eukaryota; kingdom Viridiplantae; phylum Streptophyta; class Pinopsida; order Pinales; family Pinaceae; genus Picea; species Picea mariana. The sequence goes on from JASDQU010244430.1 coordinate 43,004, forward strand.
CGAGTTTCTCAACTCCTTCGAAGTTATACCTGTTGAAGCGATCATAAAGTGATGATGATTGCCTACCATTGGTTAACCCCTCTACTTATGTTATCCTTCCACTAGCTTAATCCGACGACTAGGACTTAATCAACTGTTGGGATGGATGGTCTTTAATTATTTCAGGACTTTGGTGCTTCAGAAATCCGAGACATTTCAACTCTCGAGTCATTCCACTTCCGCAGAGTGATATATGTTGAAGTGCTTATGCCATCCTTCCACTGCTTGATCTTACGGTTGAGAAAAGTCCCAAATGGATCTTCAATTGACGGTTTGCGTGAATTCGTGACTTTGGTCTTCAACACTTTCAATCGTAGAGACGTTCAACACCCCTGGAGATGACATGGTGTGTTGATGTCACCTATGGTGATGTGGACCCATGGCATGTGTTCCACGTGTCACTAAAAAATGAACAAGTTGGGGTCCAAAAGGTATTGAATCCAGGTGACATGGGTCCCCACATGGTACCTCTGCCATGTGGAATAAGAAACATCATCCACCAAATAGACGGCCCACATTCATCTACTCTATATCTGACGGCCAATATAATCTCGTGGTTGCAGCTTTGCACTTTGTGGCTTCGACACTTCGTAGCTTTGACACTTCATGGATTTTCCTAGTCTCCAGTGATCATCAAAGTGGAGAAGTTTCAGAGCCTTGAAACTTCTCTATCCTTGTACTTCTTATCCAATGACTAACATTGCTACCAAAATCTTCTTTTGATCTGACGGTTGGTGAGATTTTGGGACTTCGGCACTACGAGACTTCGGGTTACTATGACTCTCAAGTAGTTCAATTTCCCCTGGAGTTATACCTGTCGGAGTGGTCATAAAGAAATGATGGCCGCTTACTGTTGGTTAACACCCCTACATACTTTATCCTTCCACCATTACTAGATCTGATGATCAACATGACTCTTAAAGTCCTTCCTTTGATCTAACGGTCAATGGGGATTCGGGACTTTAGCACTCCAGGACTCCGAGTTATAACAGTTCTAAAATAGTTCGATTCTCCCGGAGTTAAACTTCCTGAAGTGGTCAATGTCAGACGACCTTGACCAATGAGTGAGATTTCACCTAAACTTCCTATCAGATAGGAAGACCGACGAGACTTCGCGACTTCAGCCTTCGGCATATCATGCTTCTGCCTGCCTCCCATAATCACTGAAGTGGTGAAGTTCTAGAGTTTTCATCTCCTTCTTGGCTTCGATCAACGATTGACGATCAACCAATTATATCTTACGGTTATTTTTTACTTGACTCTCGATCTAACAATCTAGAGATTCCTTTATTCAACGGTTGTGATTGCTGCCAAAATTCAAAAGGGGACGGTCACGATTCCACAATCCTTTAAAAGGATCTCTATATGCACAATGATCTAGATTCTACGCGATTCCTGCAACGTTATCTCTCCTGAGATTCCTTCAATTTTTCCAAAGGTATTACCACTATGTGCTTTGAACCCATGCAACCTAATACACTACATCTCCTAAGCTTTAGGTTTATATTGGATTCCTTTGCACCTCATGCTACATCAACCATTAAAAAAAATAGGAACTTTCAACCTTCCAAGTCAAACTTGGCTCTACAATTCTGCAGATCAAACCCATTAAACTTCTCAGACAAACCTGAATTATTTCAACTCTAATTTTTCCATGAATTTCGGGATATTTCTCTCTAATATTTTTTTTTCTCCAAATTCACACAATTTGAAATCCGTGACATCAAATTTCTCAAATTCGAACTCGTTCTAGCCCATACTAGTCCAGTGTTTCAACCAAAAGCTCTAATACCATTCTGTAACATACCCAACCACCCACAGATTGAGCACGTGCCATTCTATAACGTACCTAATCCACCCACAGGATGACCACGCTACTCCAAAAAATCACTTTTGAACTGATCTCAATCCAAAATCAAGAATGAAAGACCCACATGCATTAATCAAGATCCATGCTACAACATAAAAGAAATAAACAATGTGCCATGCACAACAAATACCCAGCAGACATGCACATTACAAATACATATCTCAAAGATAATTAAATACACAACGGACTATACATTATACATAAAACACAGAGAGCACTTATCTTTTCAAGTAAACATTCACCAACTGGATGTAGACCAAGGACATTCCTCCCAACCATAGACATTACTTTTCTTTTACTCTCAACAACAGGTCACCCCTGAGCTAGGGCTATGAATCCACAAGGACAGGTCCTAGGACAAATCTAAAACACACAACAATTGGCTAGCTATCTCTCAGGTTTCCCAACCACACAACAAATATGAATTTCCATCTCCCTTTCCCCCTCAACCTACAAAACCCAAAGAAATGAACACCTTTCTCTGCCATGTAGTGCCTCAAGTTGTTCAATTTCTCTCCAAGGCTCCAATGCTACTGGTCAGGAAATATCCTTACTAGAAACTCCAAGGATTCTGGGTTGTGGACAGTTATTTCCAAACTTCCATCAATCTCATGCACACAGGCATCGATTCCCTCCTGGAATGATCAGTGATATCTTACAACCATCTAACAATGGCTCTCCTCCTCCAACCATTCGTTTCCATGCTCCCCCCAAGAGCACATGAATTCAACAAGAGTGAGGAGGGTGTAACAATGAATGAATAAGAACAAGTGAACCCAGAACAACGAGTGGGTGAGTGAAGAAGAAGATGAACAAACCCCCCAAAACAATCCCCAAGGGATGTTTACATAATTACATGAAAACGAGAACCACATGGACTTCGTCCCAAGAAGCTCATGTAACCCCTTTTCTCCATAAAATCAATTATGGGTAAATAAAATATAATAAAAATACTTAGCCCCTTAAGCCCCCTCTCTCATGGAATCATATCCCCCTATCTCTTTTTTCCTTGTCCATTTTGCAGTCAACGGTGTATTTTATTAATGTATATGAAGTATTACATTTCCTAGGCACTCTAACCCCTTTTCAACTTTACCAGCTCACCATCCTAAGTCACAATTAAATAATACATTATAGTTCATAAGGGTTAAAATTGGGGTGTTACACATGCACATTCTAGAGTGCGTGCACGTTCCTTACATTTCAAATATTTTTCGAATGAGAATGACAACTCTAGTGTAAGTGTTTGTTAAGTTGGTAGCCTCATATTTAGGTTAGATATGACAAACCTAGTGGTTTGGTATGCAAATACATAAAAAAAACTCCATTTTTATGAATATCTCTCTATATCTCTATTTTTTACATTATTTTTCTACAGGCTATACAAA
>JASDQU010244430.1:46510-58910 GCA_032191745.1 Picea mariana
CCTAGAGGAGCTAAGACAAAAGGGAAGGACTTGGCAACATTTTCTTTTTTGGGAGGGCTTTGAAACTCAAACTCATCCCATGAATGAATAGAAGAGAGCTGGAAAAAGGCAATTGATTCCTCAAAGCAGCTCGAGAAAGAGGAGAACCCTTCCAGGACCCCCAGAAGATAGAATCTCTGGTGTGAGATCTCACAGGTTAAAGAAAAAATTGGAGTTTGAAACTACTACAGAGCAGCCTACAGAAAAGAAAACAAACATCTTAAACCTACCATACACAGACTCGGAGCTAGAGCAAGAAGATGAGAGCCCTGCCATTAAAAGTCGAACACTCCATTGAGTTTGCACAGAATTGTGAGACCTTTACTCACACCGAGGAAGGAGAAACATCAAAGAGCACTAAGTTGAAGAAAACACAGAAAATCAAACAACCCAAAGAAGTGATCGCTCAGCAAGAGGTCTTAGAGAGAGTAATAAAGGAAAGATACAAGACTCTGTCTGATAATTTCACAGAAACAGATGCTGCATTTGAAAGGTTGGCCCGTGAAAGTGTCAAGAAAAAGAAGAGGAAAAGGAAAATCACCAAAGACTATAACAGTCTATGGTGGTTAGCAAAGATCCTTAAAAGGAAGATTAGAAAATTGAAGCAAAAGAAAAAGTCACACCCAGATTTGCAAGTGCTAGCTCAGGTTGCTGTGAACATGCAAGGGGATAAAGTAGAGACACACTGAGTTTTTTTTTTTATAGAACCACAATTTTGGAGGTGAAATTTCATTTCGGGCCAAGGCAGAGCTTTCACCAGTGCACAGGGCAATTTTACAACTAGTTAGCTGGTGAAAGGCAGTGCTTTCACCAACTAACCAGCGAATCATAAGGCGAGTTAGCTGGTGAAAGCATAAAAAGCATTTTTGAAAGGTAAGGATGGAGCAGGTCATTTTTCACAGGATTTAAAGAGGTTCCAGAGCATTAAAGGGTTAACAAATTGATCGAAAAATACTCTGCATCAAAGATTCATGGGAGTTTTGAAAACCACATGCTAAACTAATCTCCTAGAGTATCGACTATGAACAACTGAAGAAATCCAACTGCCAAGACAGGTGCCTTTTCCATGTTTCATGACACAACAGATTCCAGAAGCTGAAGAATACAGATGCCAAATTTTGAGATTGAAGACAATTCAAATGCTAGTATAGCCATTAAGTCTTTGTTATTGATTTGCTTAGTTAATTTGAATTGCTATTTTTAGATACAGATCCAAGTTTTTAGGATCTTAAAAACTGATTGTAAAAGGCTATAAATGCTTATCTTTTCTAAGAGACAAGGGTTCAAACTGGGATACATTTTTGTGCTATTGTATAGACTCTTTTGATATAATAAAATTGCAGTCCCCTTTCGTTTTCAATATCAGAAATATCCATGTTTCCATTTCTGTACCTCATTTCAGTTTATTTTAGCTTATGAAGACTATTACATATTTATTGAGCTCATAGATTTGAATTGAAGGATTTTCTTTCTATCTTGTATTAAGCCTTACACCCAACTGTATTTGGCAATCAAGATTAGTGTTCTTCATCCCCCCCTTTCAAATTACTTGATCTGATTATTGTTTCCTGAAAGCACTGTCTCTTTAGAAGTATGATGAGTTGTCTATTACAGTGATCTTTAAAGACCCCATTGTTCCAATCATATTTACACATTATTTTTGAGTTACCAAGCATCCTTAGACTAAAACCCTAAGGAGTTTCTTGGAGTGATAATAGACCCAAGAGATAAAGAAAGACATAAGGAAAAACATGAAGATTCCAAGAAAGAAAGAAAAGCAAGAACAACCAACTATTATAACAAGAATCACAAGACTACCAGCTTGGTTTGAACCCACTAGGAAACAATCAAGAAAAATAAATGGAAGTAATGATAAAGAAAAGTGTATAGAAAATATGAAAAATACTTATGAATGGAAGCATTACAAGATTCATAGGTTCTTCTAGAAGGAGGGAGAATACTATGACAACAACTTGTTCTAGATATACCTCTTGTAGTATCCATGGATTGTAATTTACATGTAAAGTATTGTTCTTCCCATTAAAGCAAGTGAGAAAGAATATTATACCAGAAAGAGACCCATGTATGCATATATAAGAAGACCTTGTATGAATTCAAACAACTTGATGCAGAGTGTCTCATATACAGCATAAGAGTGGTGAAAAATTTATATGATAGAGATAGTATATCAGAATAATTACTCAAAAGTATGGGATGATGGATTGCTAATACATGGAAAACTCTCATGATGACAGAAGAAGTGCTACTTGGATATGTTTCAGTTTAATCCTTTCCATGATGTCATGAGTTGGCATAAAACATAAGTGTTGAAATCAACCATGATATATTGTAATGATCAGAGCTATATGAAGCCTTCAGAGAAAACTAGTGTTCCATGGCAGACCGAAGTACATAGAGATCAAGAATTACATTCTCCATGATGAAGTCAAGAAAAGAGAAGTGGTTATCCAATATATCTCCACAGATGAGAAGATAGCAGATATTTTGGTAAAGCCTTTGTCCAAGATGAAAAATTTGCGTACTTAAGAAACAAGTTGGGGCTTGTGGAGTCGAATTCCTTATTGAAAAAGGAAGAGATTACTCCTAGGTTGGGAGGGAGAACTGATGTGTTATTGATTTATGGACATTTATTTTTCAGTTCAAAAATGGTCTAGGATGAGAAGTTCCTTTCCAGTTCGGAAAGTGGTTTGATATTTCTGACGAATAGGCATTTTCCAGTTCGGAAAATGGTCCAGATCAGATAGTCATTTTCGTAATGAAAAATGGTTCGATAGATTGTTGATGTACCATAGACAACGATTCCCCCTATGGAAAGTGTGGGGGACTGGTCTAGGATATTCATTCTTCTTGGAAGTCACTCTGAGTAGTGGTCAAGTAGAATGGTCTGCCTCGTTGGGCAATCATTCTTTCGAAGTTCATAGTTGTGAGCAGTTTCTAAGAATGATTTGTTTTGGAGGTTGGTGTAAGACATACATTTCCATTAGGAAATGGTATGAACAGTCATTCCCTAGGGAAGACTCATTCTATCCAGGTTTCACTATGATTAGTGTCGGAGGAATGGCCTAGTTAGCTGAATGGTCCAGGTTCAAAAATCAGGGACAGGCATTCCCTAGGGCAGATTCATTCTCTCTAGGTTGCATTATGACTAGTGCCATAGGAATGGCCCAGTTAGGTGAATGGTCGAGGATCATAAATCAGGGACATTTATTCTTCTATGCTTGAGAATAATAGTCCAGATAGCCCATGGCTGATGTTTTACATTATGAGGGCAGATGCTCTTCCAGATCTCATAGATGACTCAGTTTATATCATGGTATTGTTTTATGCAAGTTGATATCATATGATATGATTGTTATGGATATTGTATGTCTTTGGACAATAGATGTATGCTATTGTGGTGGATGTGTTCCACTGGTTGTGACTATGTGTCACTGATTAAGTAGTCGTGTTCTACTTGGTGTGGTTGTGTACCATTATGGATAGACACAGTTCTGTTCTATTGAATGACATTGCTTTGGTTTCCATGTAGACTATCAGTAGTGTTAAAAATGATTATCAGCTAGAGATGGATAGTCAATGTACTGATGGATAGACATTCTCCAGATGAAAAATGGTCCATTATGTTTATTCTCTAGGACGTATGTCTGGATTAGAAGAATAGTCTGTGTATCCCATCGTGTGGCTTCCAGGATCTATTGGAATAGTTATTCATCTAGAACATATGTTTGGATTAGAAGAATGGTTCTTGTATCACTCTGTGGAGTGAGTGACTTATTCAACATCATGCTTGATTACTCACATCGACTATGGCTTCGAGAGATGATGTAGTTGATGCTATCAGATGATACTGATAGTGATTATGGTGCTCGTGATATAATAATGAGATAGCCTGTATGACTATGATGATGTTATCAGTTGAATGGTATGTTTGTGCTCAATACCATTGTTTTCAATACCTCCCTAGCTAGGACAGAGTGTTGATATTATGGTCGCTGCGAGAGGTATTAACCTCCACGTGTAACCCTGAAAAGATTAGAATATTTCGGGAAGCAAGAAGAAACCCTAAATCATTGGACATAACCCTAGAATACAATCCAGCTAAAAGAAATATTTAATATTGATTTTTTAGCCTCCAGAATGAGAAGTCGTCCCATACAACTAAGGAGGAGTAGTATAAATACAGGAGGCGAGAGCTCATTTGACAAACACAGATCGCAATTGCAAAAATTCAGTAAGTGTACAAGTCTAGAGAGTAGTTGAAGCTGCAGCTACTGAAACTAGTATTTTTCGATTTTAGGCCTGGACTTTCTCTTGGTTATAGTTTGGAATTTCTAATTGGTATTCTATCTTTAGAGAGTGTTACGTTACATTGATTAGCTTTTGGACCTATGTTTTTCTTGCAGAATTTTTCTCTCTATCAAGGTTAAGGTGCTCGGGTGTGGATTCGACCTATGGTTGGGTGACAATATTTCCATATTTTCTATGGTTAGACAAGAACACCCTTTATTTCTAACACATCCACTGTCATAAACCTCTCTTCGCTCAAGTTAGACCTTCCCACCCTCCAACTTCTTGAAAAATATTTTAATTTTTCCCTAGCTCCTAGATGTATCCCCATAGAAGAAATTATTTTTTCAATTGAATCCATCACCCACAACCTTCCCCCTCATGAAGATGAATATATTAGGAAAGAGTGAAGAAGGATCCTCCGATGACCCAAACCACCAAAAATTAACTTATCTAAAGAACAACTTCATGTTATTTGTCTCCTTAATGAAAACCCTAACATCATTATCATCAAAGTCGAGAAAGGAAATGCTTAAGTTATTATGAACACCTCCGACTATGAATCCAAACTTCTTGACCTCCTTTCTTCCTCTACTTACAAACCTCTACCCAAAAAACATATCAATTCCATCACCAACATGGTCACCAAAGCCATGAAATCTTCCTGATCCAGATTTTATGAGCAGAATGAAATGACTACAGATTATTAATAGGTGCTTAACACAAAATAACAAAGATATAGTAAAATTGGTTTTCTATTCAATAAGGAAATAATCTAAAACTGTAAAATGCAGCAAAAAACAAGCTTGTTGGAATGGTGGCGGCTTATCTCTGAGAAGAGATGTGACGGCTGCACTCATTCACAAGAAGATGATTAAAATGAGGCTCTGAAGGAATTTTTAAAATAAATAGGAATGTCAAAAACCCTATACATCCAAAAAAATAACCCTAGGAGATGAAGCACCAAAAGTCATGTGGGCCCCATTTGGGTAAGTTAGTACATCAACTTCCCGGGGTCGTAACTTTTGCATACTATCTTAGTTTTAGGTGAACGATAGCTCATTGGAAAGGTATTGTCAAGGAGATTAATTTAGGGGGCTCAATTAGAGACTTAGGCTATCATTGAGAACATAAATCCTGAAAAACCTTCATTTAGGCCCTCAAAATGGCCTCGAAAGTTAAAAACTGCTAAAAATAGTAAATTACCAGAATTGGCAGAAAAAAATTTTGAGTCAGTTGGAAAAGGTGTGTGGCCACTAATATCCACCTAGATCAATCCTCCCTCCTTAGCAAGCAATGGTATCCATTGCATTGATTTACCCCGTCAGATGAGGAAATTTCTGTTGAATTTGGCCCTAGGTGAGCCACTTTCCTTGGTGCAGGAGCTGCCCTACTTTGATGACTTGATAAAGTTGGATCCTTTGATGTTGAGTGCCCTTGATATTTGTGTCCACAATATGATCACTGGATGCTTTTTGTATGTAGTTGGGTTTGAGCTCTATTGGTGTTATTTGTCCTACTACTTCTGAGGTGTCCAATAATGGTGGGAAATAAGGGCGAAGGAGATCACGTTGAACATTGGGTGCAGGCCAAGGAAAGGAGGAATGTTGAGCTCAAAATAATTATCTTCCATAGCCTTGGTGATGGTGTACGACCCATAACAAAGTGGTGGAAGATTTTGATGGAGTCCTGTAAGGCATTCTTTCTGCAAGTGCAACCAAACTTTGTCGCCCACCTAAAACTTATGTGGCACCCGATGTTGATCATGGCACTGCTTGTACTTATCATTGGAATTTTGTAGGATATCCTTAACCTATTGGTGGATATGATGGATCCGTTTAATGAACTGAGTGGCTTTGCCAGCTTCAGTTGGAGCAGGAGATGAGTCGGTCGAGGTGACCACCAGGGGAAGTGAAACATATATGGGACCCAATGGTTGGAATCCCAACCCCACCTAAAAGAGGCTATGGTTGGTTGATATATGAAGGGCTCGATCGTAGCTATGTTAGACATAGGGAAGGCTCTCATCCCATGTGCGAGGGTGCTTGGAATAATACATGCGAAGGATATGCACAATCATTCGATTACGACCTCAGTTTGGCCATCTGTCTGGGGGTGGAAGGCCATAGATTTGGTGATATTGGTGTCCAGCAATGACCAGAGGCTCAACCAAAATGTGTTGATAAATTGACTATACCGATCTGAGACAAATGTGGTATTCCAAAATGTACCCAGACTCATTCAAAGATGATCTTGGTTGTGGCCTCTACTGTGATGCTCTTCTTGCAGGCAACCAGAATCGCCATCTTTGAAAAGTGATCAAAAACCATAAAAACATAGTCATTTCCCCACTTGGTGGATGGGAGGCCCGACATGTAGTCCATTGAGATGGATTCCCATGGCCTGTAAGGAGTAGGAAGAGGGGTGTACAGACCCTGTTTCTAGGTGGTCGGTTTGGTAATAGCATGGGTAGTGTAGGACCTTATATACTTGACCTCCTGTCGAATTTCGGCCAATAGAAATTTTTGTGTAGCATCGCCACTGTCTTTTCGACGCTGAAGTTTCCTACCACCCAACTATAGTGGGCTTCCCAGATCAGCTTCACTTGCTCTCTTGATGGAACACAGATATGGCCCAAACGACACATCAACCCATCATGAAGATGGAAATTATCGACAAATGTGTTTGCACCCAACATTTGGTAGGTGGTGGCGAAGTTCGGGTCTATCTCATAGAGTTGGGGCCATCCAGAGGTCTCATCGCCGCAAGAGTCTAGCACCATGGTGAGTGTCATGACTTGCGGTCTACTAAGACAATCAACGATGTGGTTGGTGCTTCCTGTTTTATACTTGATGTTGAGGTGGAATTATTGCCAAGTATGTGGACCACTTTTGATGGTGGTCATTCTGCAATTTTCCTTGTGTCTGCATGAACTACAATGGATTATGATCAGTGTGGATGACTGTCTCCTTCCCAAAAATGTAATGTCTCCACTGGCGGTAGGCTTGCATAATGGAGTACATTTACTTTTCATAAGTAAGGTACTTAAGAACAACATTTGATAGTGTCCCACTATGATAGGCCATGGGGTGGTCATGCTGAGTGAGAACAACGCCCACAACATAGTCTGAAGAATATGTCTTGATCTCAAAGGGATGTTGCAGGTCTGGTAGTGAAAGTATTGGGGCTGAGCACAAGCGTTGTTTCAAATAATCAAACTCTTTTTGTTGGTACCGGCCCCACGCAAATTTCTCCTTACCACCACCTCTGGTTATTTGGCTGAGGGCCCATGCAATATGGGAGAATCCCAACATGAACCTGTGGTAGAAATTGGCAAGGCCCAAGAAGCTCCAAAGATCAGTGAGTGTGGTTGGGGCTGTCCAGTCATGGATGACTTGAATCTTGGCTGGATCCACATGTATTCCATGCTGATCAATGATGTATCCCAGGTAATGGACTCTGTCCATGCCGAAGGAGAATTTTTCCAAGTTGGTGTATATCTTGTGCTATCATGGGGTGTGCAGAACCTACTAAATATGGTGCAAGTGTTCAGCCCAAGTCTTGTTTTAAATGAGAATGTCATCGAGATACACCACTACAAAATTATTGGTGAATGGTCACAGGATATCGTCCATCATCCTCATGAAAGTGGTTGGAGCATTTTTCAAGCCAAAGGACATAACAAACCATTCAAAAAGGCCTTCCTTTGACTTGATGGCAGTCTTCCATACATCTATCTATTCTATCAGAACCTGATGATAGCCAGACCTTAGATCAATATTATTGAAGTATTTGTCCCCCGTGATTTGATTAAGGAGGTCGTCGATTCGAGGAATCAGGTACCTGTTTCTGAGTGTGATTTTATTCATATCTCGGTAATCAATGCAGAGTCACCAGGTTCCATCTTTCTTCTGTACCATCATGATTGGGCTGCCACAAGGTGATGAGTTGGGACATATGTGCCCCTTGTTGATCCATAAGATCTAACTTTTAGTGCATTTAAAAGACTTATGAATGCTCAGCATGTGTATGAAACATTTAACATGTAAATGTATACTGTAATATGAAAATGTAATACTGAAACAGAATGAAGGTAACAGCAAAATGAAAACACGAACAGAGAGTGAAAAACACAGCAGAAAAGAGAGTCACAGATGCTGAATTTGTTAACAGAGTTCACCCCCTTCACTGGGCTACGTCTCCGGGTCCCTCTCCAATGGGTACCGATCCAATATTAGCTTCAAAATGGTACATAAATGGTTACAATAACATCTTTAGCAATATGAGCAGCAGACTATGAAAATAGGAAAACTGTGCAAAAGTCTTCAAAAGACTACGCTTCCTGGAAATCACAACAGGCTTTCAACATCAAGAAAACCACACTTGAACAGAAAGTAGTCGACTCTATTAAAGCAACAGCGCTTCACAGCAAAAGATCTAGAACTTCTCTCCCCTCTGCACACGGGTTGAACCATACTATATAGCATACGGGTCTTACAACAGAAAAGGACTCGCTGTTAATTGCCAGAACAGAAATGATGCAGCACAGTCATGTTACAACAGAAATGATGCGTCCATTCATTCCCATCCAAGATCCAAAACAACATGTTGTTTTAAACATGGCAAACATTCCTTTATGAATGGAAAAATCACATCAATGGAACATTTAAGTGGGAGGTTATTGCTAATTGCTGAACAGATTCATCAAACGGTGCACAAAGGTTCCATGCCACGTCACCGCGCGAGCCCAGACTGTATGTTACATAATGCCCTTCGGAGTGTGCACAATGGATTACCATAATCATCGTTGTGTGGGCTGAGATCCAATGCTAAGCAACAACGATTGAACCTTGCACAAATGTTTCGTGCTCTGCCACGTCATATTGGAGGGCTCGGTTTTGCATGACTTAACATGCTCTAATCTGTGCACAAAGCATATATATGTAACCATTTTGATATTGCAAACCTTTGTGCAACTTTACTCATATGTGCTATAATCGATGCCCATCAAATGTTGCACCGTGTAACATATCACATATGGTGAAATCTCGACCCGTGTGCAAACATGTAACACATAATTAACATCTGATATATAACGTTTATCATTGCAATATGATATATATATGCGGGACATGTAACTTGGTTTCGTTTGGAATGTGGTAGCAACATATAAAAAATTTATTCTATGTGCCGAGACATAAAATAGTTTAGTATATGTGATGTACTTTACACCATTGATTAATAACCATGTACCATATTGGATCAGTATCATTAAGGAAGATGAAAAAAAAAACCCATTCAGATCACTTGTGGAGAATTTTTTGGATCTGTCACTTGATCTCCTCATTCTCTAACAGAGAGCAGAGATAGACTGGCCCATTGGGCAGCGGTGCATCGAGGGTCAGATCGATGGGGTGCTTGACCTTACAATGCAGAGGTACCTCGGTAGGTGAGGAGAATATATCTGAGTATTCTTCCACGACCTTATCTACTTGCTTCTTCTGTATGGAGAGGCTGGTCGTAGAGACCCTAGATGTGGTTGTGATCTTTCGCTCATTTTGAGAGAAAATCATGAAGAATACAAACTTCCCTTTCTGAGATATGACCTTCCTGCATTTCTTAGTAGAGATCAAGGAAATAGCACTAGGTGGGACTGCCTCGGGTATCCTGTACAATTTAATGTTCAAAGTAATAATAACACTACGAGGCCTAGACTCATATACAACATGACGTTTCCATAAATAAGGTTGGCCCAAAAGAACATCACAAACTTCAAGAGGATAAACATCACACAATACCTCATCTTTGAAGGGCTTGATGTCGTACGACAGTCGACACTATTTTCTGACGTGGAGATCACTTCCTTGGCGGAGCCATCCAATGGTGTAGGGTTGTGGGTGTGGCATTGTCGACAGGGCTATCCACTTTATGACCTCTACTGAGATGAGGTTTTTCTGGCTCTCACTATCAATGATGAAGTGTGGCAGGGTGACTTTTACCCACATCTATGAATGGGAGAGGCACTCTCCTTATTCTAGCTCGTCTGGTTCACTAGGATGGAGCTTGGTGGTAGCAACGGTGGGACTGGGTTCCACGTCAATGATTCATCTTCCCCATTCTGGTTTTGACTCAAAGTCATAACCCACATCTGATTCAGAGGCTTTCACTTCGGCCAGTAGCGACTTCTTTGAGCGACAGTCAGCAGTGTTATGCCAAGGGCTATTATGGAATTCGCACCACTTCCTGGTGTCTTTCTTTGTATTTCTAATGTCCTTCTTTGCTTGTGGCTTGGACTAGTTTTCCTGATACTGTCCATATTTTCTCTGTCTTTTGTTTTGTGGGTTGGGGCCGCCCGTTCCTGGATTTTTTTGTGGGGGTTTCCTAGGCCCAAATTGCCATGTCTTTTGTTTGAGCTTCTACTCAATTTTGATGGCATATCGGTAGGCCGCACCCAAGGATGAGATGTGCAAAGATTACATTTCAATCTGGATGTATCTATGCAGAGCACTGCGATACTTGAGCACCATATGCCTCTCTGAATATTTGATACCTAGCTTGGTGCGCAAGGTATGGAAGATATTTCTAAAATATGGCACCGCTTGGTCTCATTCTTGCCGCAATGTGATCCATTTGGTATACAAGTTGTCATAACTTCCAACAGGGTATTATTTTTCCTTAATAGCATCCCTGAAGGATTCACAGGTGGTCGTGACTATAAATAATAAGGGTTCCTCTGTTTCCTTTTTCTCACAGAAAGTTTCCCACCAATATTTGGCATGGGGAACATCTTTGAGGAGCGCAAAAGTAATATTTTCTCTATTTGAAAATTTATGGATAGAAAAATACCCTTATAGTAGATTCAACCACTTGTCTACCGCATCTACGTCTATATTGTTAGAAAAACAGGACTGCGGAGCAATAAAATAAAACAAATGCGAAAAAAAAACACTGAAGATACACAATATAAGAGAGACACAGATTTACGTGGTTCACCCAGTGTGGGTTATGTCCACCAGAGAAATTGCCAGGTCCTTCCTTTATTATTATCCAACAAATGAAGGGATACAACCTACAACAAAACCCATTGTAACTTTCTCCTCTTTCTCTCATAGTCTCCTCTCTCATAATACAATACTCTCCATAATGCATAGCCGCAATACATTTCCATCATAATAGAGGGTTTCCTTCTAGGGAAAAAAAGCCTAACATAATTTCTACCATTAGATCTGCGACCTTATGATAAATGGTCCAGATTTACAATGAAATTACAATATACATTTAGAAAGAAATTTTTCCTTCAGGGGCTTCGCCCCCGAACCCCCGCCGAGGGGATAGCCCCCCCAGACCCTACAGAGCGGGTACCCCCCCTCTGCACTCCCCCGCATGAAAGAGTGTACATACTTCTGGGGTGTAAAGTCTTCATGGGGTACAAACATGGCTGAAAGCAAAGACCTCTGAATCAGGAACATAATCAGGCTCCACAACCAACATATATGATTTGCACAAAGAAGATGCGTTGTCTGTTGGTAGCCGCCAAAGGATTTGCACAAAACTATCCATCATCTCGTTCCTTTGTTGTGTGAGGGATTCCTCAAGCAACGTTTTAAAAGGATCTCTTGTCCCATCATATTTCTTTTCTCCTACCATGAGAGGTTGCTTGGGCGTGCGAGAGATTTTGTCCTCAAGAGAAACAAGCTCGAGACCCAACTCTTTGTACTCTGACCTCGTTGGGGACATGCATTAAGACGACAAGGAGAAGACCGCTCTGATACCACTGATCTGGATTTTATGAGCAGAACGAAATGACTATAGATTATTAACATGTGCTTAACACAAAATAACAAAGATACAGTAAAATTGGTTTTCTATTCAATAAGGAAATAAGCTGAAACTGTAACATGCAGTGGAAAACAAGCTTGCTGGAATGGTGGTGGCTTATCTCTGAGAAGAGATGTGACGGTTGCGCTCATTCACAAGAAGATGATTACAATGAGGCTTTGAAGGCATTTTTACAATAAACAGGAATGTCAAAAACCCTAGACATCCAAAAACC
>JASDQU010244430.1:64280-74517 GCA_032191745.1 Picea mariana
GGTCGCCAATTCTGTTGTGGGTGGGAAATCCCTCCTACGAAATAGCACTAAGGGTTTTATCATGCATGCAGAAATGACCTAAATATTGTTACCTTTTACCATCATCCCATGCCTAAACCCCCACTACTCATATGTAAATACAAGGCTCAAGGGATCAAGTTGATGTACCTTATTTTTCATGTTTGATGTCGATCCCTTTTCGCGCTTGGTCGTTCTTTGACTGTAAATCTCCTCCCAATGTTGGCCTGCATTCACAAAAGACAAACAAAGAACTCCACATAAATTTGATCTATGAACTAATGGGTTAGAGATTTAATCAATGGTGCAATCAATATTCAAATAATGACAATCTCATATGGCGGGATGGGAAAAGCAATTCTTTTATTAACTTCACAATGATACCTTACAATGATAAAGTTGGCTACTACTCCTCGATCCTAGTCCTGGGCTCTTCTTCCACTATCTTCCAACTGCTTTTCTCTATACTTCTCTTTGCACAAAGATGGCTAAAGGTTGGGACAAAGGGAATGCTCAATCAGGTATAATTTCTTTACTATGATTTTCCTCCTTTCAAATGGGAGCCCTACCCCTTCTTTTATAGGTTAGAAGGAGCTAGGTATTTGGTCGAATGATCGGCCATGCATGGCCAAAAGGTTTAGTTAACTTACCCAAAGTTGTGTTTTATGTCAACAACTTTCCTTTTTTCATGCTTTTGTAGATACACGCGGGCTGTCTTGGGTCAGCTAGCGTGTACATGCATGCAATAATGGAGAAGGGCCTGTGGGCCTTTATAAAAAGGGTTTTTAAGAAGAGTTGTTTAGTAGTGTTTTGGAAAAGAAGGAATATGAGATGGCCTGATGCAGGTAAGCATGTCTGGTGTAAATTAGGGTTATAACACAATACCCATGGCCACAACTACACAATGCATTCATGGATTGACTACATAATACCACATAACTATGCCATGCATTCACCAAAGTGATTTGGAAGGTATGGCCAACCCTTCAACACATCATCCACAAACTTCCTACTGCTTTCCTGACTATTTGGATACCTTCATTTTCAACTCAAACACAAAACCAAGAATATAATTCTTAATTTCTCTTTAGTGTCGGCAAAGAGGTTGCAATCCAAACATCAACTATACAATAGATCCCATTGAGCACTCACATGGCATTATATCCCTTCCATATCCAACCATCTCATGGTATCATGCATGATTATCTCTTTGTATTTTTATTTTTATAGAAGGAGTATGTATCCTGAATTAACTCGGTTATGATCCCATAACCAATCATAACACCAAGAATATACAACTAACAATCTATCTAAATGCATTCTAGAATCAATAACAACTACATACTCTATGCCTTTGGCCATTACATATCAACTTAAATATTGAAAAATTAATCAACGGAATTCTTACCTCAATTCCCTTCAACATCTATGAAACAAATGCATACCTGGATGGTTGCTATCAACCTACTTGATGCTACCTGATCAATTGGTATTTGTAGAAGCTCATAGACTTCCTCCTTCATCATTTTGATCACCATTCCTACCACCCTCATGGGTATTCACATAGATGGAGTCATAAGAAACGATAGAAACAACCACCTCTTTAATCATGCTATATCATTTTTCTTGAATACATAATCCATCATTAGTCATACTCAATTTCCATAACATCATTATTTCATAATAACATACTATTATAAGTTCACAAGCATGTTATATGCATATCCAAGCATGTGCATATGCAAAATTACACACCAATATGCACCAAGCGTTCACTGTCAGCATGACTACTAATGCATGTGCATTTTAACTTCATTGTATGCCTCAGGCACTCTAGTAGATTTCAGTTTCAATTCACTTATTTATTTATGTTGTAGTTGGTTTTCCTTGAATTCCTTCATATCCTTTCTACCTTGTGTGCTTCGAGTGTGCTCATCTGCACTATTGTTCCCTGGTATGAATACTTTCCAGCCAAGTTTCACTTGGCCATTCTACAATCCAACCAATGTACTCAATTAGAAGCTCCTTTTGGGTAGTCATGTCCAACATTACCTCTATGAAACATTTTAGAACCTTAGAATGAATTATCTCAAACATTCCACAACATTCTTGAATCAAATACTATTACTCCTTGTTGTCCATTAGACTACTTCTTTCACACTTAATCTTTGTAACTGTCTACACCTCTCTGAAGATTTTCCAGGCCCTAACAAGCTACCAACTAGTTTTGTCTTTGACCTCAAGTTGTCTCTAAGTTTCAACAATCAAACAAGGTTTTGTTGATGTTTTATAACAACAAATTGTTCAGTAACTTCTTTGTTGTTCTTTTATGGTTACATAGGCCATTAAGGTGCTCTAGCATGTAGTTTTTGTCACAAGAGGTTAGCACATGCATACCATAAGATATGTAACACACCTATAGATCTTTTAGGGCTGAAATAATGTTTTTCTAAACACTAGCATACATGAAAATGAACACAAGTATTTTTGGTCAACATGACCCTGGATAAACCCCCCACCCGGGGAAAACCTGTTTGGAATATGAGTGTATAAATGTGGAGAACAGAAGGTGAAATACAACAAGTATAACAAAAAACTGAACCTGATAAAATAGCATATTGAACCAGGATGAAACACAAGTCCAAATGATGAAGATGTGCCTTAGGATGGTGCACCCTCCTCACAAGTTGCCAAAACCATTGAATTGAATCTCTCTACCAACTGGAAGCTCTGATGAAGAAAACCTTTCACCAAACTCTGAATTTGTGTTGTATCTCTCCACCGAAACTGTCCTCAAAGCAAACTAACCTCTGCAAGTCCTCCCTGCTAGCTGTGTGCCCTTCTTCTCAAGTGTGCCCTCCTCCTAGCAAGAACAAGCTCCACAAATAAATGAAGGACTAAGCCTCCTGGCTACCTCCATGAATGTGGGTGACCAATCTTTCCTCACTCAATTCCTCCAACCTCATCCTCATGCTCCTCTCCCAACTCTCTTGGTGAACATAACAAGGAATAAAGAGCCTCCTTTTCCCTATGCGCCATTCTTAAGGAAACATGAGAAAACATAAAGTATGTGTGGATGAGATTATCTCATCTCATCCCTAATCAATGGTTAAGATCATATCAAAAGAATCTCAACTCAAAACCCACTTTACTTAAATTTCCATAGTTTCACTTTATGTCCCACAATTCACCCCAAAGTGAATTAATTGTCAATTTAGGCTAAAATGACCAAAATTCACTTTTGAATTAAAACTCATAATTCAAAGTGAAATTAAACAGAAAGTACATCATACATGGTACAAAGTATTTCCCTCTTGTTTTTAGAGGCTCACAAACACAAGGGGACCACTTTCCAAGGTACCCAAATATCAACACTCCCTCTTACCGAGGAAAGTGCCCTTCACCACCAATCTCATCCCTACAATGGACATGGTTGCCTACTGGAAAATACTTAGTGAGTATGGTTGTACCCTTATCAATGAAAGTAGTCTCTGACACATATCTACTCAATATGCGTGATCTATAGATGGAAGTGTCTCTCCACCTATCCAAGATCACCTAGATCTTGGTATCAAACCAAATATCTCAACCTTGGTCTCCCACCAAGGATTTCTACCTCCTGACATCTCACCAACGGTCACTACTCTTGGCATCTCAGCAAGAGTCACTCTCTTGGCATATCACCAAGAGTCTAACCCTCTTAGTATCTCACCAAGAGTACCTGTATCTTGACATTTCACCAAGATTCTCAAGTTAGCCTCTCGGCAAGTAGCTTCCACCTGAAGTGGAACAAAAATATGATCTTCCTGTCTCCATAGCCAAGTGAGGATCAAGCCTCTGTGGTGCCCTATTGCTCCTCCTCATCAATATATGATAATATGAATCCCCTACACCAACCCTCTATCTCAGCAACTCTGAAACTGAAGTTATCCTAGGTGGACCAGTCACCCCTGATGATGGTGTCTAAGAAAACTGAGTCTGAGCTCCCTCTGATCACTACTGTGAGTCAATAGGTCATCCTCAACTCTATCTCCTTACTTGATTTTGGATGGTGTAACAATAGACAAAGTAGTAGCAAATGCACACTCTCTCGCAAACTGTTCATCGAACTCAAGCTCCTATGTTGTCATTGTTGAAACATCTCGTTTCTTCTTCTTCTTCTTGGGACACTATCCTACATAGTGACCCATCTCTCTACAAGAGAAAAATCTCACTGTTCTCATGTATCTCTTCTTCCCACCACTACTCTCTCCTTGTGGCGACACCCCAAACTTGGGACCCTGTCAACCTCCCATGTTGGTCTTCTTCTTGCCCTTTGTCCAAAGATAAAGATCCTCATCACCCTGCAATGTCTGGTGTTGTCCAAAAGTCTCTTATATAAGTCTAGTATCCTCCTGAACGAAATCATCCCAAAATATCTCCCAAGTGGGCATGATCTCCCTGGGAACAATGCCACGAACAAATGGACCTCATGGTTTGGTGAATTCTTTTAAGGCTATCCTCACCATAGAGTGTGGGTCCACTACCTCTCTAATGGCTCCAAGCTCATCTTTGATATGGGTGTATCGGCCAAGGAAAGAAGTAATTGAATCATCCTAGAGCATACGAATGCTTTTGATTCGATCATGAAGATGTATCTTTCGGTTCTGGTTAGATCTCTTGTAAAGCTTGCATAAAGATGCCCACATCTCAAATGCATAGGCTTTCCTAGTCAAGTGGGGACTGATGTGATCATGCACTGCATCACATATCATCCTCTTTTCCTTATTGTTCCTCTTCCTAAACTCTGCTAACAAGATGAGAGCAGTAGGAGGAGGAATAAGAAAATTCACCTGAACTATATCCCATAGTTTGAGGTCCTCTAAGACAAAGACAATCCTGGCCTTCCAAGGAGACCAGTTTCTAGCTCTAGCTAGCCTATCCTCCACACGCATATGAGATGCTAACATCACTAGCGACTACACTCTAACTAATGCTACAACTACAAATGAATGTTCCCTCACTCCTATCAACACAGGTGTGAAAAGAGGCAAATGAACACTGACCTCACTCCTAGCATTATAGGTGTGAAAAGAGATTGTGAAAAATCAGCCTCACTCCTACCACGTAGGTGTGAAAATACACTGACAAAATGTCCACAAACTAATATACAACTCTCCACAAAACTTAGCCAACAAGATGCCACTAAAATCAGTCAATGGTTGTCCACAAAATCTGCCCAAAATATGTCTAAAAAAGTCCAACAAGATGTTGTCCAAAACTCAACAAAAATCAGCCACCAGACTCTGATACCATGAAGATTTTCCAGGTCCTAAGAAGCTTCCAACTAGGTATGTCTTTGACCTCAATTTGGCTCTAAGTTTCAACTGTCAAACAAGGGTTTGATGTTGTTTTATAACAACAAATTGTTCAATAACTTCTTTGTTGATTTGTTACGGTTACCTAGGCCATTAAGGTGCTCTAGCATGTAGTTTTTGTCACAATATGTTAGCACATGCATACCATAAGCTATGTAACACACCTAGAGATCTTTTAGAGCTGAAATAATGTTGTTCTAAGAACTATCATACATGAAAATGAACACATGTATTTTTTGTCAACATGACCCTAGATAAAACCGCCCCTAGGGAAAACCAGTTTGGAATCTGAGTGTATAAATGTGGAGAATAGAAGGTGGAATACAATAATTAAAATAAACAGATGAACCTGATACAATAACAACTTGAACAAATCTGAAACACAAGTCCAAATGATGAATATGCACCCTAGGATGGTGCGCCCTCCTCAAAAGTTGCCAAAACCACTAAATTGAAGCTCTCTGCCAACTGGAAGCTCTGATGGAGAAACCCTTGCACAAAAAGATGAATTTGTGTTGTATCTCTCCACTAAATTTGTCCTCAAAGAAAAATGACCTCTGCAAGTCCTCCCTACTAACTGTGTGCCCTCCTCCTCAAGTGCGCCCTCCTCCTAGCAAAAATAAGCTCCACAAATAAATGAAGGATTAAGCCTCTTGGTTACCTCCATGAATGGGGGCACCCAATATTTCCTCACTCAATGCTTCCAACTTCATCCTCATGCTCCTCTCCCAACTCTCTTGGTGAACATAACAAGGAATAAAGAGCCTCCTTTGCCCTATGTGCCCTTCTTAAGGAAACATGAGAAAACCTAAAGTATGTGTGGATGAGATCATCTCATCTCATCCCTAATCAATGGTTGAGATCATCTCAAAATAATCTCAACTCAAAACCCACTTTAATTAAGTTTCCATAGTTTCACTTTATGTCCCTCAATTCACCCACGAAGTAAATTAATTGTCAATTTAGGCTAAAATGACCAAATTTAACTTTTTACTTAAATATCCTAAGTCAAAGTGAAATTAGACATAAAGTACATGGTACATGGTACAAAGTATTTCCCTCTTGTGTTTAGAGGCTTACAAACACAAGGGGACCACTTTCCAAGGTACCCAAATTTCAACACTCTCTTCCTTCAAGGCTAGGCAATCATACTTTTTCTTTATATTCCCATTACTGACATTATCCACTTGCTAGATTCATATCTCATGTGAGGATTCTTGATTTTGTATTTGCAATTCATTCAGATCCACTATTCTTGAGTTCTTTATCCACTTTTCGTTACTTTCCATGTATTTATTTTTTTCCTCAACGAGATTATACAATCTTTGTCATGATTCCATGACTATGATATCCAATCCTAGGCTAGAATTGATCCAATTAAATCTCTAATCCTTCCAAATATGCAAGAAACCATTTTTGTTAGAATTATACATATTAAAGAAATCTGCCAATTAATGTTGCATGTATTATTTCCGCTTAATTCATGAATAAATATATCATCATTGTCCAAATTATAACAATTCAATGTTATTCTCCTCTAAATAATCTTTCTAATGATTTTACTCTTGCCCCAATCTCATAGCTGAGCCAAAAGTTATGGCTTTCCGAAAAGTCACTTTCAACCCCTTTTC
Organism: Picea mariana; assembly: GCA_032191745.1. Classification (NCBI taxonomy): domain Eukaryota; kingdom Viridiplantae; phylum Streptophyta; class Pinopsida; order Pinales; family Pinaceae; genus Picea; species Picea mariana. Next base: position 71,287 of record JASDQU010244430.1, read on the forward strand.
TTTTGTTTTTTAATAGGATCTTGTCAAAATATTCCACAAGTCCTTTAACTGGTAAAAACTTTGAATTTTTCATAGGTGCTTCCTTCAAACCACTTTCCATGTGACCATGGCTCGAAACCACGATCTTAATCACTCTTTAGCGCCTTCCTCTATATTCTTCTACATAGGAGATTGTTCGAACATAATGTCCTAGGGCTTGGTTACTTCTAGGCTCTTCACACCTCTAATCAACCCTTTAACCTTATCATGAGATCGACGCTTGGGACCAAGCCCTCTGGACTTCGGCCTTCAACTATTCTCCCTTTTCAATCTTCCAACTTCTCCTGGAGTAAAATTCATCGAACCTTTCTATTAACTCCTCTAGCAGATCGAATGGTCAAGATTTAATCTCCCATTGATTGGATGGTCCCGCCCCATCTGGAGGCTTCAACAAGATCAACGATTGTGAATTAATCAGGTGCTCGGATGGATGGTCCTTAATTGATTCGGGTCTTCGATGCTCCGGGACTTTGAGACATTACACTTCTCAATTTGTTCAAATCCCCTGGAGTTTTACTTGACGAAGTGCTTACCCTATCCTTCCACTATTTAATCGGATGATTAGTAGGAATCCTGGAGGGTCTTAGATCAACGGCCTACACGAATTTGTTACTCCGGGACTCTGGGACATTACCACTCACAAGTTTCTCAACTCCTTCAGAGTTATACCTTCTGAAGCGATAATAAAGTGATGATGACTTCCTACCATTGGTTAACCCCTCCACTTATGTTATCCTTCCACTAGCTTAATACGATGACTAGGAATTAATCAACTGTTGGGATGGATGGTCTTTAATTATTTCAGGACTTTTGCGCTCTAGGAATCCGAGACATTTCAACTCTCGAGTCATTCCACTTCCCCAGAGTGATATCTGTTGAAGTGCTTGTGCCATCCTTCCACTGCTTGATCTTACGGTTGAGAAAATTCTCAAAGGGATCTTCAATTAATGGTTTGCGTGAATTCACGACTTTGGTCTTCGACACTTTCAATCGTAGAGATGTTCGACACCCCTGGAGATGACATGGTGTGTTGATGTCACCTATGGTGATGTGGACCCATGGCTTGTGTGCCACGTGTCACTAAAAAATTAACAAGTTGTGGTCCAAAAGGTATTGAATCAAGGTGACATGGGTCCCCACATGGTACCTCTGCCATGTGGAATAAGAAACATCATCCACCAAACAGACGTTTCACATTCATCCACTCTGGATCCAATGGCCTATATAATCTCGCGGTTGCAGCTTTGCACTTCGTGGCTTCGACACTTTGTAGCTTCGACACTTTCCTAGTCTCCAGTGATCATCAAAGTGGCGAAGTTCCGGAGCCTTGAAACTTCTCTATCCTTGTACTTCTTATCTAATGACTAACATTGCTACAAAAATCTTCTTTTGATCTGACGGTTGGTGAGATTTTGGGACTTCAGCACTACGAGACTTCGGGTTACTACGACTCTCGAGTAGTTCAATTTCCCCCAGAGTTATACCTACCGAAGTGGTCATAAAGAAATGATGGCTGCTTACTATTGGTTAAAACCCCTACTTACTTTATCCTTCCACCATTACTAGATCTGACGATCACCATTACTCTTGAAGTCCTTCCTTTGATCTAACGGTCAATGGGGATTCAGGACTTTAGCACTCCAGGACTCCGAGTTATACCAATTCTAAAATGGTTCGATTCTCCTAGAGTTAAACTTCCTGAAGTGGTCAATGTCGGACGACCTTGACCAACGACTGAGATTTCACCTAAACTCCCTATCAAATAGGAAGATCGACGAGACTTCGCGACTTCAGCCTTCGGCATATCATGCTTTTGCCTGCCTCCCATAATCACTGAAGTGGTGAAGTTCTAGAGTTTCCATCTCCTTCTTGGCTTCAATTGACGATTGACGATCAACCAATTATATCTTATGGTTCTTTTTTACTTGACTCTCGATATAACGATCTAGAGATTCCTTGATTCAACGGTTATGATTGCTCCCAAAATTCAAAAGGGGACGGTCACGATTCCACAATCCTTTAAAAGGATCTCTATATGCACGACGCTCTGGCTTCTACGTGATTCTTGCAATGCTATCTCTCTTGAGATTCTTTCGATCTTTCCAAAGGTATTACCACTGTGTGCCCTAAACCCATGCAACCTAATACACTACCTCTCATGAGCTTTAGGTTTATATTGGATTCCTTTGCATCTCATGCTACATCAACCATTAAAAAAAATAGGAACTTTCAACCTTCCAAGTCGAACTCGGCTCTACGATTCTACAGATCAAACCCATTAAACTTCTCAGATAAGCCTGAATTATTTCAACTCTAATTTTTCCATGAATTTCGGGATATTTCTCTCTAATATTTTTTTTTCCCCAAATTCACACAATTTGAAATCTGTGACATCAAATTTCTCAAATTCAAACTCGTTCTGGCCCATACTAGTCCAGTGTTTCAACCAGAAGCTCTAATACCATTCTGTAACATACCGAGCCACCCACAGGTTGGGCACATACCATTCTATAACGTACCTAATCCACCCACATGATGACCACGCTACTCCAAAAAATCACTTCTGAACTGATCTCAATCAAAAATCAAGAATGAAAGACCCACATGCATTAATCAAGATCCATGCTACAACATAAAATAAATAAACAATGTGCCATGCACAACAAATACCTAGTAGACATGCACATTACAAATACATATCTCAAAGATAATTAAATACACAACGGAATATACATTATACATAAAACACAGAGAGCACTTATCTTTTCAAGTAAACTTTCACCAACTGGATGTATACCAAGGACATTCCTCCCAACCATAGACATTACTTTTATTTTACTCTCAACAACAGGTCACCCCCGAGCCAGGGCTATGAATCCACAAGGACAGGTCCTTGGACAAATCTAAAACACACAACAATTGGCTAGCTATCTCTCAGGTTTCCCAACCAAAAAACAAATCTGAATTTCCATCTCTATTTCCCCCTCAACCTACACAACCCAAAGAAATGAACACCTTTCTCTTCCATGCAGTCCCTCAAGTTGTTCAATTTCTCTCCAAGGCTCCAATGCTACTGGTTAGGAAATATCCTTACTAGAAACTCCAAGGATTCTAGGTTGTGGACAGTTATTTCCAAACTTCCATCAATCTCATGCACACAGGCATCGATTCCCTCCTGGAATGATCAGTGAT